>JAXQGP010000202.1:0-32235 GCA_037040125.1 Kazachstania sp. M6911
CTGTTCTATATATATATATATATATCGTCTACTTGAATAATATTTACGGCTGATACTCACGTTGTAAGAATAGTACTAACCACTAAGAATACTTTCCTAATCAAACAAAACAAAACAAAATGACTACCTACACAACTAAGAAAATTGCAATTGTTACAGGTGCATCATCCGGTATCGGTTACTCTGTAACAAAAGAATTAGCTAAACATAATTATATTGTCTATGCATGTGCAAGAAGATTAGAACCAATTGAGCCTTTAGTCAAAGAATTCTCAGAAACAATCATTAAACCATACAAGTTAGATATTTCACACCTTGAAGAAATTGTTGCATTTAAAGAATTTTTAGCTGAAGATTTACCTGGTCAAAAATTAGATCTTTTATATAACAATGCAGGTCAAAGTTGTACATTCCCAGCATTAGATGTTTCTGATGCAAATATGCAACAATGTTTCCAAGTTAATGTTTTCGGTCATGTTAATATGTGTCGTGAATTATCCAAATATTTAATTAATGCAAAGGGTACAATTGTATTTACTGGTTCCTGCGCAGGTATAATATCATTCCCATTTGGTTCAATTTATTCAGCTACTAAAGCAGCTATTCATGCTTATGCAAGAGGTCTACATTTAGAGATGAAACCATTTGGTGTTCGTGTTATTAATGCTGTTACTGGTGGTGTTGACACTAATATTTCTGATACTAGATCCTTACCAGAAGATTCAATTTACAAGTTCCCAGAAGGTCAAGAAGCATTTGAAGGTAGACAAAGAATGGCTAAAAATCATCATCCAATGCCATCAGATATATATGCTAAGAAGATGGTTAATGACATATTAAGTTCAAGAGACCCTGTTGATGTTTATAGAGGTACAATGGCAACATTTTTAGGATTTGTTGCATTATTTGTTCCTTATTGTATTTTGGAATTTGGATTAATTCAAAAATTCCATTTAACTAAAGTATTTAGAGTGTTAAAGGAAAAAACTGAACAAAATAAGAAATCTGATTGAGAAAATGTCAAATATTTCATTCTTCTATATTGCTATTCAATAAGAAAAATTTATAGTATACTTACGTTAATTCCGTTAGTTGCTTATCTTGCTAATAATATACCTAAATACGTAATTTAATACAAAGAATTCAATATTCTGTTTTAAAATCTATGAAACATTTCTATAATTCATTTTTTATTAACAATCTTCTATTTGAAACGCAATCATGGTTTGCCATGGCTTACTATTTTCTTATACCTACAATAAATCTACTATATTTCCTTCAAATTTTATAGAACGCGATTCTTATATAATGAATCATAATGAATGGGAAGATATATCTAATTTCAATTAAGAATGATACAGTTACTAAGAATATCAAGTATATTTATTCTTTTCTTTTCAAATAAGGAAAGGAATCGTTTCCCCTAAAGTACAATTTTCTTCTTTTATTTAATTATAGGAAAAATTCTAATTAAATAATTGTACCGAAATTTCATAAGTTTATAACAAAAAAAAAAAGCCAAGATTAAATATATAGTTTATGTAAATCAAGTATTATTACGTATACTAAGGCAATTAATTAACAGAAATCGGTGGATAAAAAATTTCAAATCGCGATTAATTTTACTGCTCGAAAAATGTATAGAACAGAAAGCAACAAACAAACAACATTAAGTATGATTTCGGAGTCAGACTGTAACAAGATATCAGGTCAGAATTTTTCGTTCCTCTATTAAAAATTGGTAGAACAACGCAACGAAAAAGGCATCAATGGAATCGAATCATTAATAAAATTATCATTTTACCAAGAAACAATTATCACAATAATTTCACCATAGAAACTGTTCATAAGACAATTTTTTGAAACAATTTTTAACGCAATTTTATCAATTCTATACCGATCTCTGTAGAAAAGCAACTGAGAGAACCCACGCAGAAAAGCAACTCGAACTGTCGTATCACCGTGTACGGCATACTCAGTGTGTCAAAATTGATTTGTATGTTTTCCTTTTCAAATGTTTTTTGCTGCGGGCGCGAAAAAAATGGATTGATCGATCTCATGCTGCAGAGATATCAAAGTAGATAATGTAAGGTACGTAATAATTGTACCAAAAAGCAATGGAAGGGCGAACGAGTGAGTGGCCGAAGTTTCTTTTTGAGTGAGAAAATGGTCTGCGAAATGGCGTGCACATTCTCCTTTTAGCATGTTTTGTACAGTGGTTTGTTTACAATATTTTTTAGCATTATAGAATATTACGTTATATTATTATTATTATTATTGTTTATTTGATGAACAGCTTTTTCTTTTTGTTTACGAATGAGCGCAGTTGATCGAGCAGGTGTGTTTTCATTTAATTTCTGTTGTTTGTTGTTATTATTTCTTTTTTGCTAGCTTTTTAATTATTTCTGATATTTTATATATAGAGAAAGACATTTATTTTAGATGTTTTAAATAACAGGTTACTATATTTTACAATATTTTTTTAACTAATTTTTCTTCTTGATATTTTATTTTTTAACAAATCATAAGAAATTTATTTATTAAAACTTATATCAAGCCTCTAAGAAAAAGACTATCCAATTTTAAATTTATTCTGAAACAGGACTATCTTTTTTTTTACAATTTAAATCCAACTATTTACACTCCTTTAATCCAACTATTTACACTCCTTTTAACCTTTTAGATTTTTTTTAAAAACAATCGAAATTATTACATCTATTACCTTATTATTGAAACAAATTAACAAATTCGTATGTATTTTAAGATTCATTATTTCACAAGTTACTAACGGTTTTTTATGTTTACATTTTTCTTTCTTTCTTTAATTCTATCAAGATTCCATAATTTAAGACCCATCGAGTTAATATAAATTTTCATGATAATAATATTTTACAATTTTTTATTATAAATTTGCCTGAATTGTTTCAAATTGATGAAACTTGAAGGATAATATCATCAGTTGATAATATTAAATTGACCACTTTAAAAATAACCATATTGATGATGAACCTTTAATTAAACCAAATAACAAGCAACATTAATCATCATCGTATTCAACGAAATTAGATATGTAATTAATGTAATTGATTTATTCAATATTTCATTGCTGAATAGATGAATTACATTTTTACCTCATCATTCGAAGAATTATTTTTGCTGGTTTGCTACGCAAATCATTTTCTCTGTTTACCTTTGTACAGCTCTTTTTCTGGAAAACGCGATTTCACAAGCGCGTCGGCCAAATTAGGAAATTGCAAAGCACGCTCAAAGAAAATTGCATTTGGTTTTTTCCGCACGCTTTTGTTGATTCAGTTTTTTGCTGGTTGCATGAAATTTTCGCGTTCGTGTTTCAGATTTCCCTACGGATATTTTTTAACAGCTCGTTCCTTAACATAACACAGCTTACATATATTGATCAACTAATATGAACAAGATTAAATTTGAATCTACAGCTTCTAACAAAATCAACTAATAATATTCTTATTGTTGTCTCCAACCTCACAAGGGGTTCGTTTGCTAGCTTACTCTACCTCGGAATTATTTTTTTTTCGCTCCTTATTCCTCAAACGATTATACATTCCTTTTTCTATTGTTTGATCCTTTCGTTCAATATCTGGTTCAATTTGGGCATGTTGATGATTCAAGTAAAAATATTCACGAAAATTTAAAATACCTGCTAACAATTTCTCATCATAAGTTATATTTTTCATTATATCCGTTTGAAATGAAAATTTACTACATCTGGTTAAAATATTTTGTTAACATTGAGTGATATTATTTTAATTTTGCTGGGAGTCTATTTTTAAAACTATATGTTTTGATCAACTAAATCATTAAATAAATATCCAACGATATTACAAGGAATGCTTTTATTTGATGGTTTAATTAATAACTTCCTTTAACATTAAATATATTTTTTTACTTCTAATTAGCAATGGTTTAACCTTTCAAAGTATCAAATAACTAATACAACTACACCAACTAAATTATATTCATTCATTTACACATAAACTTTTTTTTGTTCTGTTATTTTTACCAAGTGTCATATATTCCAATTGATAGAAAATCAGTAAACATAAAACCGTAACAATAGTAACCAATTCGAATAACTTTTTTTTGAAACAAGCTCTTTTTTTTACTAACAAATCATTTTAAATCTACTTCTCATATTCGTATTCGAATCGAGAAATCTAAGATTTATAACATATTATAATTAGTCATACTAAGGAACATACTGAAATAATTATTACAATCGAAAAATTACAAGAAAGATATCTATTATTGCCAAAAACTTTTTAATTTCTTAAGAAAAACAAAAAATGAAGATTTCTGCTACTAAATTAACTACTGCCCTAATGGGTGCATCCGTTGTCGCTGCTTTACCTCATGCTGACTTAAACGTTGAAGACTGTACTACTACTGTCGCTGCTTCTCATCACCATAACAAGAGAGCTATCGCCATTGAATACGTTTACGAAACTGTTATTGTTGATTCCAACGGTAACACCATCTCTGGTTTAACTGCTCAATCTACTGCTACTCCAACTGCTGTTGCTTCTGCTAAGAACACTGGTGTCACTACCACTTTAGCTCCAAGTACCACTTCTGCCGCTGCCGCTGCTAAGACCTCCACTTCTGCCGCTGCCGCTGCTAAGACCTCCACTTCTGCCGCTGCCGCTTCTAAGACCTCCACTTCTGCTACCACTGCTGCTTCTACCTCTAGTTCTTCTACTGGTGGTATCTACGGTGATTTAGCTGCTTTCTCTGGTCCATCTGAAGCTTTCGAAGATGGTACCATTCCATGTAGCTCTTTCCCATCTGGTCAAGGTGTTATCGCTGTTTCCTGGATGAACCAAAACGGTTGGACTGGTATTGAAAACACCGATACTTCTACTGGTGGTTCTTGTGCTGAAGGTTCTTACTGTTCTTACGCTTGTCAACCAGGTATGTCTAAGACTCAATGGCCAAGTGAACAACCAGCTGATGGTAGATCCATTGGTGGTTTATTATGTAAGGGTGGTTACTTATACCGTTCTAACACTGACACTGATTACTTATGTGAATGGGGTGCCGATACTGCTGAAGTTGTTTCTGAATTATCTTCTGGTGTTGCTATCTGTAGAACTGATTACCCAGGTACTGAAAACATGAACATTCCAACTTTTGTCGAAGCTGGTGCCACTCAACCATTAACTGTCGTCGATGAAGACACTTACTACAAATGGGAAGGTAAATTAACTTCTGCTCAATACTATGTTAACAATGCTGGTGTTTCTGTTGAAGATGGTTGTGTTTGGGGTACTGATGGTTCCGGTGTTGGTAACTGGGCTCCATTAAACTTCGGTGCTGGTTACACTAACGGTATCAGTTACTTATCTTTAATTCCAAATCCAAACAACAAAACTCCATTAAACTTTAACGTTAAGATTGTCGCTGCTGATGAGAACTCCGTTGTTAACGGTGAATGTTACTACGAAAACGGTAGTTACTCTAGTGGTTCCGATGGTTGTACCGTTGCTGTCACTTCTGGTAAGGCTAAGTTCGTTCTATATTAGATTAATTTAGAACTTTAACTTTATCAATAAACTCTTTTATATGGTAAATATATAAAAAGTTTTTTTTTTTAATAAAAAATCAATTTTCAAAAAAAAAAAAAGTTTTTTTTTTTTTCAATTTCTATTTCAAGAAAGATAAAAGTTCCAGGCAAATTGAATTAAGGAAAAGAGAGTACTATTATTCTTTATCTTTATATTTTATTTTTTTTACAAAAGCAGGTTAGCTACGGTTATATGGACTTTTTATTATTATTGTTACTGTTATTATTATTATATTTTCTATATATTTTATCTTATTTCTTTTTTTATTTAACTCTATATTTTAAAATATATTACTTCTATTACAATGTGTTGATATAATTGACCAATGAAATGCAATGCTGTTTTGTAGTTGAATGAGTGGTGTACGTTATAGCTCAGAAACAAGATTCAAGTAGAATAGCTTACATTAATGGGTATGAACTAAACAATATCTACAAAATAAGAACACCATAGAAGCAAGGTGGCCTCCTTGGTAGTTCGAACAGTTGAAATCCTCAAAACGTACAATCTACTTTCACAATTCTCTATGAGATAAATAGTACTACTTTGCAAACGATCCTGTCATGTCCTTACACCAAATAAAACGGTAGAGTTGTTTGTCATCATTTTTTTAACACTGTTCAACGTCCTAACTCATCACATAACCTATGGTGTCGTCTAGTTTATATAATACAGTTAAACGTATTACGTTAGTAACTGATACTCAAATTCAATCTCACAGTTAATATGAAAGTTCCTCGAGATATTTCCCCTTTTTGGTAAAGTTACCACTTATGGTAAAGAATATGAATTAGGGAAATTTTTTGTTGAATATAGAGATAAAATTCTTCATTTTAATACACAATAAATTAGTTTCAAATATGTTCTTCTTTAATTTAGTATAAAATTTCATAATGTTAGATCGCTGCTGCGCCCATTTATATGTCGCACTAAATGTAATGTAGAACAATACCTAACAAACTATTGTAGTTCAATAATTCTGTTTGACCTGCAGTTCTAAAAAAAGAAAGATAAAATGCAAGAGAACATCACCGAATCAAGATATGTATGAACTGACCGAAGAAAATCATGAATGTTCTAACAAACGAACGTAGAAAATTGATATTTTCTTTGTCTCATCTGAAGGATTGGCTCTATTTTCTTCGGACATTTAATGAAGCGGGCAATATGTTCTCCTAATTAGGAAATTTCTTCTTAATGAGGGGGTCCATTTAATTATTTGAACAATATATTTAGGGAAAGGGGACCATCTAGACTTTTTTTTCATAAAATTATTAACGAATTGAAGTAGAAAGAATAAATTGAATTCGGTTCTTTTAAAGAGAAAAATTAAAGATGATACAAATAGGCAACATATGTTAAAGAACAATAGGCAAGAAAGAAGTATAAGTCTCAATTTGGTTTAATTATGAAGACAATTCATAGAATTTCTATTCCCTTATATGGAAGTCCATATAAAATTTGTTACTGCAACATTACATAGTGTAAACTTTGTGTATTTTTTTTGACGAGATTACTGTTGTTGAATGTTGTACAAGAATTTAACTGTAAATTGATAATATAAAATTGACTTTAAGGATTTGCTACGGATACAAGGGCTTTTAATTAATATCAATGAGCTAGAATTCTATTCTTTAGGACGTACTAAGAATATATGAATTATAATTGAAGTTTCCTACGGTAATTTCTCCTTTATCATCTATTCCAAAATATGACGATCAATTGATATCTTGACGTAGAATAAAGAAATGACAATCAAAATAATGAATCAAGGAGAATTATCAGATAATGATAGTGTAAATTATTAAAATCAGTTGTACCATGATATTTAATATATATGTATTTAATTATTACACAGTTTTTTTCTTAGTTCAACCCCGGGAAAGAAATATACTTTTCCTTCCACAGAATTGTTAATATAAGTAAGATATTTATTTTGATACATGTAATTTAATGGGACATACCATTTAGGGACATATGTAAAATTTCTTTTAAGTCAATCAATTTATTATTTTTTGAAATAATTACAGAAAAAAGGATATCTTATTCATTTAAATAGTTTATTTCCCAATTGAATGACATCTGAGGTAATTGTAGAACCATCGCCAAAATCAGCGAAAAAAAAAAATCCGAAAGAAGGCTACATCACCCTCGTTTATATTATAATTATATTTCCGTCTTACTCATCTCTTTTCGAATACAAACGTGCAAGGATTTTTATACATTTTTTATATTTTCAAAATATTTAATTAGTATTTTACAAATTAAATTTAGATCTTTCTATCATCTTGTATTATACCCCCAATTTGTTTACATTACAATATTTGTTTATTTACAAATAATAAAAAGAATATATAAACATATAGTTTATATTTGGTAACTTTTCAAAGAACTAATTCACGAAACATTTCAACTATATTGAATATCTGTCACTCTCTACTTCAATATTATTTTTTCGACAGTGTCAAGATATTTTATTAAAGAATTTGAAATTTACATATTCTTAGCAAATTTCATTTCACTTTACTTCACTTCATTTCAATTCATTTCACTATTAATAACAAAAATATTTGTGATTTATTAATTAATTAGTATAAGTAAATCTACTATTATAATTTTACTATTAAAATTTATTGTGTTACTATTATTCTACTTTTAACTATTTTTAAATTTTTCTGTTACCCTCTTCCTATCACGAAATAAATTTGACCGTTTTTCTTTTTGATTGCCCGCTCTAATACATTAAAAACACCGGAGAGATAAAGCCCCTTATTGACATTCATTCATATACACTCTCAGTAACAAATACCCGTACAAACATATATTTCAATTTCTCAGAAAATTTCAAAGTTATTTTTATTTAGCGGATCTCTCTCTCTCTCTCACTGTAACACTCTGAGATAACAAATTCAAAAAAATATTTTCTCTTCTGTTTGATTTTTTTTGTTACGCGGAGATTTATTATTATTGTTATTATTATTATAGGGAGATATTGTTTCTTAACTATTTGTTGTACAAAGGAACTGCGACAACAACAACAAAACAAACGCCATAAATTAATAAATTATTTTTCTTTAGTGTTCGTTCTCGCTTCTAGATAGAAGAAAAAAAATATTTTTAATATCAATTTTGATTTTTTTTTTGATTCATTTAATATAAATTAGTTTCCATTTGTTTTAACAACATTACAAAGATTTGTTATTATTAGTATAAATTATATCTTTGCCAAAGAATAAATATCCATTCTAGAAAGATCGAGTACTTATATTATCAATACATCAATCGCATCTTCCTAAATCAAAAGACACAATTTTTTTATTTTATCTTATTTTAGAACTTTTTAAAAAAGATTTATGATTCAGATTCTTTAAGCTTAGATTAATTTTCTCTGCCCAATTTTCTCTATTCCATTTTCATTTCGTTACAAAAAATAAATTAAATTCAATATTATTAGCCATTAAAATTTTTGATCGTGACATCATTATTATTGCATAGTAACTAAAAAAATAACAAAACAATCGATCTATTTTAACAATACCCATTATTATTTTCAAAACACATATCGAAATCTAATTTTATTATATATTGCCATCACTATGGTTGAATCAACTACATCCGTTTCAGGAAATAGTCCAAATAAAGAAAATATTGATACCACTACAGGGACAGGAACAAATAATAGTAGTAGTAATGTTAAATCATTATTAAATTCAGATAATAATGTTAGTACTACAACTGTAATAAAACCTGAATTATCTTTACGATCACAAATTATGGAAGAATTTGGTATTAAATATGATTCAAATTCTGAAAAGGATAATATTGATATAGATTCATTAAATACCTTAGTACAAATACGACTTATTAAAGAAAGAAAAATTATTGAAACTATGAGAAAGGATAATATTTTATTGTTAAATGAAATTATTGATAAATGTTTAGCAAATGATAAATTTGATGAATCAAATATTTCAAAATTTTTAGATATTATATTAGATAAACAATTACAATTACAATCAAATAAATTAAACAAGATTAATAATAAACAAGATACTTTAATGTCTCCAATGAATAAGAAGAGAAGAGTTGGTCAATCTCCACGTATTGGTACAATAAGACAATTTGATTATCGTACAGCAAATAATGATTTACATTCAATTAATGAAAAGGATTCATCTAATCAAGATGATACTGAACAATTTCAATCTGTTGCTCAATCATATAAATTACCTGTACCTCCAACTACCAATACTACATCTACTCAATCACAAAATGCTACTATATCAAATGCAACTTCTGGTCAAACATCATGGCAATCACAATATCCAAATCCAGCATTACAACCACCTTATATGTATCAGACTAATCCAAATATACCACCAGGTAGTTTAGCTCCATCTGGTCATATGATGAATGATCCATATTATCAACAACAAGCAATGATGGCACAACAAGGATATGATACACAAATGGGGAAACAATATTTAGAACAACCACAATTTATACAAAATTATCCACCTGGTTATTATCCACCACCGCCTGGTAGAATAATGCCAGGGATTAATGAACATGGTTATTCAAATCTTGCACCACCTCCACAACAACAACAACAACATTCGCCATATAGGAATAATATATCAATGGCGGCTGGATCAGGTCCACCAGGTAGAAAAGGTCATAGGAGAACACAAAGTGCAATCGTATCAATGCCAAATGAATTAAAATCTCCAAGTAGATCAGTACCACAAAGACCTGTGAATTTCTTAATACATACACCAAAACATCCTCCACCAACTTGAGAAAAGAAATAGATACAACTATTCCTTCAATCTAAACTGCATTCATTATCTTGATATGATCATTTTTGGTTTTTATTTGAATCAATTCAGATCATTTAGATATACATACTCACATATATAATTTTTTTTTAGTGCATATATACATAATAGGTAAATACATTCATTACTCAAATACTCGATTTGTGCATTTTGGATTCATTCAATGGTTAAATACAATGGGAAGTTCATGAAAATGTTGTGTGGAAAAAGGTGTCAGAATTGAATGAACCCTAGTGAATATTTCTTGATCAATCGAAGATATGATATGTCAGTTATTCTGGAGTTTCCGTGATTATACAAATCGCATTTATCTGAGTGATGCTTTGATGCCATCCCACCCATTTTATCGAATCTCCGGAAATAGAAACGATGAAGTTAACCGTTTAACATAATGTTTCCCACTTACATGCCACCACACACCCGAGAGATGAAATCACGAATGCTTCTAACAATGACAAAGCCATTCGATTTAAAATCGGTATCATATCGATGAGGTACCATTAAACTCATTGCCTTTAACGAAGTTCGCAAAAATAGAAATTAAAATTGACACAATTTTAATAATCGGAAAACGGATCATTTTTTCAAATAGGCAATAATTTTCCTATATTTACTTCCCCGAGAAATCGGTGATCTATTCGAATTGAGTTTTCTGCGAGAAAATTTCCGAGTCGCCAGAGGGAACCAAAAGTTAAACATACCTTATGCCTTCGTTGTGCTAGAAAATACACTGCGGGAAAAATTTCAACATCTGATAGGAAATAGGGAAAATGTGCCAAGATGAACTAGAACAACAGAAACAAGGGGCAAGTTGAACATAGGGATCCCTCACTAGAAATAGGATGAACAAGTAGTGATTTTCATGTTGGAAGTGGCTACAATTAAACTTATCTTTCATGAACATAGTGAACAAATCTTGAATATCGGGTTCTTTAGGAAGTCTATCGATTTCGGAGCACTGTTGAGCGATTGTGACATCAGGATACTAATGTTGAAACTGGAATAAATAAGTGATAAATAAAGGCCTTGTTGATACAAACAGACATCATTATCACATTAACACTCATATAGATGTTATCTACTAAGCATTGCTATTATATAGACATGAATTAGTTGCCAATTAGTCAAAGATTGGGGCTCAATTACAAAAATAGATCAGAATACTATCTACTTAACATTGTAAACAATACAATCCTCTTGTTAACTCTATCATCTAACAAACTGATAACAATTTACACGGAGTTCGATAGTAACTATATGAATATTATACCATACTAAATAAAAATGTATGACTATAGCTATCTGACAAGTATAAATGTGTCGGTCTAATCTGCAGTGAATACCGATAGTTTGAAAAATATGACCTCCTTTATCCCTAGTCTTCATTTGTCTGTAGTCCTGCTATAACATATAATCTTGATAACCGATGTCCTTTATTTTTTTATCAGCAATAATCACACTCCGAACTCCATGGAGATAACAATGTGACTCCTTGTTCCAAGGATTGCTTAAAGTACAATGTGTCACAGTCTTACTAAGCTAACCAATATATCTCATCTTACGAACCTGTTAACTACGTGATAGTCATTCATTCTATCCATAGTTATTGTATTTGACCAGCATAGATTAACTTAATTAGTGTCATATTTATTCTGTCGGAAGCAAATCGGGGACAATCGGAACAATTTCGATCGGAATTAAAATTGTCACATAGAGAATGATATGCATCTTTCTATCTTTTCTTTTTCAAAGACTGTAAACTGCAGCAGAGAGCCAAGAAAGTATCTGTCCCACGCTATTTCCTGTTGTGCGACATATTCTTAGACCCCATTCATATCTTTTGATATGAAATACAGGTTTCATTTCTACGCCAATTTCGCAGTGCGTAAATCCGAGGAGTTAAGAAAATTATTATTATGTAATAAATTTCTATGTGCCTCATCCTAAATTATTTGTGCCTTGAAATAATATTTTTGCTGTAACAAAAATGATTTGTACAGGGATTTCTCTCATTTAAAACATAAAATACATCATTCCAATTTGTAATTTTGTACGTTGAGAAGAAATCTATCCGTGGTCGATTATAGTATGTGTTTATGTTCTATGAAGATAATCATCATTTCGAACCGAACTGAAAAAAATTTATACTACGTAGAGATTATGGCACAAAAAACAGTCAAACTTTCGTAAGCGATTAGATAGAGATAGACACATAATCCTTGTTCGGTTATGGATTCTTAGGAACTTTTAGTTAGTTTGACTATTGAATTGATTTGTTCCATAACGCTCTCTTTTCATTAAACAATTCTGTTTATTTGGTAATGTGAACAATGTTATATTTTTTTGTACTGGTAGGTTAACTAATAATAATAAGGATTAGATATCAAATACATATAGGTTTCCCTCACCTTTTTTTCTTCTTCTTTTTTAAAAATAATAGTATATATAGATGAGTGATTAGACACATTTTTAATATTTGTTCATTTTAAGATCAGTAGTTAATAAAATATTCAAAATTTTAAATTTAAAATAGATTGTACACAATAAGAAAACAAAATAAATCAAAACACATACATGTTATTTATATAGTAAAAGAAAAGTATTAAACAAAGAAACTATATATAATACTTTTTTCAAATTACAATAATCTATTAGAAAGAAATCATTAATATTTCTTCTATCATAATTATTATTCACAAAGTCATATTCTTATTTTGCAAAGAAAATCAAAAACAAAAACAAAAAAAAATCAAGATGCCAAGATTAAATTCAGAAATTAAAATCACAAGTGTGAAATCAAATGAAAAAGTCGAACCTTCTTCCTCAATGGATCTAGGTAGTGGTAGTGATATTGAAAGTTATGATCCAAATCGTTATTCAGGTGAACGTTCATCATTAGATCATGCAAGTGATACAGAATTATGTGAAATTGTTAGAACAAAATCTGTTCATGATGATAGTAAGACACCTGTAGAATATGAAGTACCACGTTCAAGATTTGATAGACGTGCAAAAATGGTACTGGTAATTCAATGTGCATTTACTGGGTTTTTCTCAGCTATTGCAGGTGCTATTTATTATCCTGTTTTAAATGTTATCGAGGGACAATTTCATATTAATGAAGAACAAGTTAATATTACAGTTGTTGTTTATTTCTTATTTCAAGGTGTTGCACCAAGTATTATGGGTGGTTTAGCAGATTCTTTAGGTAGAAGACCAGTTGTTCTAACATCAATCGTCTTATATTTCTGTGCATGTATTGGTTTAGCACGTTCACAAAATTATGGTCAAATTGTTGGTTTGAGATGTTTACAAGCTGCAGGTATTTCACCAGTTATTGCTGTTAATAGTGGTATCATGGGTGATGTGACAACAAAACCTGAAAGAGGTGGTTATGTTGGTTATGTAGCAGGTTTCCAAGTCATTGGTAGTGCTTTAGGTGCTTTGATCGGTGCTTTATTAGCAAATAGATGGGGTTGGAGATCAATTTTCTGGTTCTTAGTAATTGGTTCAGGTATTTGTTTAATTTGTTCAATTATTATTTTAACTGAAACTAAGAGAACGATTGTTGGTAATGGTTCAATTAGACCAAAATCATTAGCTAATAAAGCCCCAATTTTAATGGTACCGTATGTTCAAAAATTATTACATTTAAATAATCCAGATTATGAAACTTTAGAACCACAAGTTAAAGTTAATATATTAGCACCATGGGATATTATTAAGAATCCTCATATGAGTATATTATTATATGTTGCAGGTATGCAATTCGCTATGTGGTCAACACATCAAACTGCTTTGTCAACAGCTTTATCCACCAAATATAATATGTCAGTTATTGATATTGGTTTATGTTATTTACCAACTGGTTTGTGTACAATGGCAAGTGTTGTTGCAATTGGTAGATGGTTAAATTGGGTTTATGCAAAGAAATTCAATAAATATAAAGTATGGAGGGAAGCTGAACGTTCAAGATTATTAGAAGAAAATAATCATAATGAAGCAAAAGTTGATAATATTATGAATAATGATGAAGCTTATACATTTAATTTATTCAAAGCAAGATTAGGTATGTCATTTATTACATTAGTATTAAGTTCAGCTGGTTTCATTGCCTTTGGTTGGTGTTTAGAAGTTAAAGCTCCATTACCTGCAGTTTTAGTTTGTAGTGGTTTTGCATCACTTTTCTCAAATTGTATCTTAACAATGTCAACTACAGTAATTGTTGATTTATATCCATCAAAATCTTCAACAGCAACCGGTTGTTTAAATTTATACCGTTGTTTATTATCTGCATTATTTATTGGTTGTTTAAGTCGTATGATTCAATCAATGGGTTATGGTGGTGTCTTTACATTAATTGGTGGTGTTAATTGTGCATCCTCATTTTTAATTATTTATTTAATTAGACATGGTTCACAAATTGTAATGACAAGACGTCATGAAGAAGATGCATTAACCGCACCATTAATTAACGATGAAGAGAAGCATATAGATGAGCTTGATGAATAATCAAACCGAACTAAACTAAACTAAACTACACAGCATTTACGATAAATAACTACGTTTTCATTTTTCATTTTATTCCATTTGATAGACACTATATAGCATACATTTAACTATTTTTTTATTGTATAATTTTTAATTACAATACACATATATATTCACAAAATTAAAATATTGATATGAATAAACAGATTGAAATGAAATCTTTTGTACAATTGCAACTAATCAATGGAATGATATATAATTTAGTATCTGTGCAGTACCACTGTTTCAGATAATTTTCATTAAACGCGTCACTTATAACTATTGTATGTATTGGCCCGCTGCTATTGTGTCTATATCAATTTATCAATTTTTTATTTTTGGCGACGCACTACAAAACTGTTCGCCGGGTTCTCAGTTTTTTTGCTATATTTTTTCGTGAAGGTGTCTGTCTGCCATATCCAATCTGAAATTTCTGGTGATTTGTTTTTTCATCTGCACAACAACAAGATTTCTCATCAGCGAGGGTGGATATAGAGGGAAGACATCTATCTATATATATGTGTGGATGTGAGTAAATGAGTGTAAATCATTATTTTTAATAAGATTATCAAGGATCAAATAAGTATAACAGAATAAAAAATTTTAGAGAAGATGGGTTTCTTATGTGGATCAAGTACTGAAACAAATAAAGCAGTTGAAAGAAAAATTGTTATTTTAGGTGATGGTGCATGTGGTAAGACATCCTTATTAAATGTTTTCACTAGAGGTTATTTCCCTGAAGTTTATGAACCTACTGTTTTTGAAAATTATATTCATGATATCTTTGTTGATAGTAAACATATTACTTTATCACTTTGGGATACTGCTGGACAAGAAGAATTTGATAGATTAAGATCTTTATCATATTCTGATACTCAATGTATTATGTTATGTTTTAGTATTGATTCAAGAGATTCTTTAGAGAATGTTAAAAATAAATGGGTAGGAGAAATTGCTAACAATTGTGAAGGTGTTAAATTAGTATTAGTAGCGTTAAAATGTGATTTACGTAATAATGATCATGAAAATAATGTGATTAATCCAAATAATGTTGGTGATCAAGAGAAAATAAATAATAATGGCGGTAGTCAGCAACGTGGTAATGGATCTAAGGATTTAATAACTTATGAAGAAGGTTTAGCAATGGCTAAACAAATTGGTGCATTACGTTATTTAGAATGTAGTGCGAAATCTAATAAGGGTGTTAATGAAGCATTTACAGAAGCTGCAAGAGTCGCATTAACAAGTGTACCAGCTAATAATAATAACTCAAAGGACACTGATGCAGATGATGATGATAGTTTATGTACTATCATGTAATATTATAAATAAAATAATTAAATAAATAAAATTAATAACAATAACAACAATCATTAAAATAATTTCAATAAATTAATTAAGAAATATTTATATATTATGGTATTTTTTATATGCATGCTAATATTTAAAATAATTATATATTTCCTTGTAATAATTCATCCAAGTACATTGATGGTACTTTACTTCTTCTTTTATTCGAACCAGGAACGTTCAATTGTGGTTTTAATTGACTTTGATATGAAAAATATTTCGAATTGTTAGGACTTTGTAAAGGACTCAATAGACTTACAGTACTACCTGGAGGTTGTAGGGTTAAATCAGCTATATTTGTATCCAGATCATTTAATTGTATACCTTTGTAAGGTACTGATGTTAACGATATCATGGAGTCTCTTTGAGGTAGTGAAATTTTCGTAATAGCTACAGTTGGTGACACGAATAAATTTTGAGTTTGAAACAAAGAATCATTAGTTTCCTGTGGAGATTGTTTGAAGGAACTGATTTGTTTCTCTATGTCTACATCTGAAGAATTATCACGTTCTGCTTTACCACTATTTGATTCATTGTCAGTATCATGTGTATGTAATAAAGAATTATATTTTTCTGAATCATTGATTCTTTTAGCACGATGAATTTGAATACGTGTAGAAATTATCCACCATATACAACATATTAAGAAAATTGAAAAAATTAATGATCCCATTGCAATAAATACTGTACCTTCTAATGGAGCATCTTGAGCATGGAAAACGAATGGATTTTGATTAGAAGAAGGTGGTGTTATCGTAGGTATACTTGAACTTGTTGTACTACTCGAGCTACTGATTGTGCTACTTCCTGAAGTTATACTATCTGTACTTGTTACACTAGCGCTACCTGTAGCACTACTAGTAGTACTGGTTGTACTAGTTGTACTTGTAGTTGTTACCAATTTTGGTAATGCTCTTTCAATTAATTGATTTACCATCATTGCTATAAATATAATTATTTATTTGTTTTTATGATCGAGACTGTGTTAATGTGTTAATTGGATTAATAAATTACAATTTCTATATATATACGTATATTATTTATTGAATATTCACTATAATTAATTAATTAATCCATTGCTGGTTATTTTTTCTTGTAACATTTTACAAGGTGTCTAAATATAGATCACAACAGATCATTTACCTCTATAATGAAAATTAATGTGATCAGCGGAAATAGCGACTGCCAAGAAAAGCTATTTTACGTGTGATGTGAAAATATAAATTTAGTTTAAATATAGATTTTAGCCATATTCCTAGAAATTGAGATTTGATCTCTCGATGAAACAAAATTAAATCGGCGACACTCATATGATGTAACTACGTAATTCATAATGAAACTATTATAAAACCCAACTTTCTTTGAAGATACCTGTATGAGTTTCCAAATTCGGTTCTGGCCAAATAATTTGAAATTGTGGGGCTGTTACTACGGCTATTTGTGTATACAGTTATTTTTTTCGTGTTTTTCCGCGGCAATCAAGAAATTGCTTTTTTCTGCCCTGTCGTTCAAATCTCGAACTATTTCCATTTTAGGTAATTCCATCGATGTACCTTAAATGGGAGAGACAAAGGATATAAAAGGTGACATCGTTTAACAAACTCTCTATGTAACATTTATGTAAATGATGGATATACGTTGTTATATAAAGAGTCCAGAACAGTTAGTCTAGATAGTCAGTAATTTTCCAACTCCTCCGAATGCCATATGCCTAATTCTGGTCTCGCATTGAACCACAATGTAATAACTTGGAGGCCCTAAATTGTAGTTCAAACAACGGTCAATAACATAGCGGAATGTTACGAAAGAAGGGAGCTAAAATGATAAGACTGTCTGTAATTGTGTTATTCCCAGTGCGCCTATATGAGTTGTAAAATCTGAGGTTGAATTTTATATGTTTGGTAACAAAATCTTCAAATTTCTCTCATTCCTTAATTAAATATTTAAAATTTATGATGTTGCTAATTAGCGCCTAAAGAAAATTCAATATTTTAAGTATTTTAAAAAACGTCGTATACTGAACAAATACACTCCCAATGTGCAAATAAATACCCTATATTGCCGCTATTTAGATAGAAGGTCTTAATTGTACAATTTATGTACACAAACTAATTTGGGTAAAAGAAGTTCAGTAGAAAAAATGTTAAAAGGACTCAAGTAACTTCAATATATATATATCGATAGATATACTGGACTAGTCAAATATCATTTCATAAACCTGTTAGAGAATATTTGTTAAATTCACAATTGCTTTAACCAAAATTCAATAACCGTCGAAATATCCAAAAATTATACTATAAGTACGTGATGGTTACTTTCTTATCAGGGAGTGTTAAGATTAGTCCTTTCTTTGTTACTACACACATAAGTTTAATTACTGACACCTATTCCAATGCGTTTCTAGATGCAAATAACTGACTTATTGCACGTCCAGCACAGATTGGTTTACAATTTATTTATAACTACGGATTACATTATGCATATAACTTCCAGTAAGAGCGATAAAATATCATATCTAATTAACTGAATCTAGATATATTCTTTTGCATCGAGTAACGACATAGTGACATTTAAATAAATAAATGTCAGTGTGTCATTTATAAGAGTTATTTTGGTGTGACACACTCCTCCAGAATGATTGATCAATGTACCTATGAACAAATTTCGGTTCTTTTCTTCTGAGCGCTGTAAAAGATTCGTTCTTTCAAAATTTTCGTCGGTTGACTGCGCGATATCTCTGTGTCGGTACATATTATCCGTTATTCACAACATAACACCCGTACAAATGAAATATCAGTAAACGCTCGCACTCGACTGAAAAAAGGAGTCAACTGAAAATTTCATTAAATAAATTATTTGTTATTAAAATATAAATTACATTATTGACAAAAAACTAATCAATAATAGATTAAGATAACTAAAAGGGAAATGATAATCACAGAAAAAGATTCATTTATCACTATTGAGTTACACGGTTTTCTAAGCAATTTCAGAAACAGTCATAGATCTGTCATCGATAATTTCGTAATTTTATATATGCTCAATTTCAACATTGTATTGCCTTCTTAATATAATTCATTTTATAAATCGGTGACTAATTTGTTAAGTACACTTTAATATACTCAATTGATATATACGTACACACTTATATATATATAAAGAGAATATACATAATAATCTTATTCCTCGAAACTATTTTTCAACTTCCCCTAGATTTTCAAGAAAGAAAAAGTTTATTTTCCCTGAAAAAGACAAAGAATAAGCTCCCTGAAAAATATTATATAAGCAAAGCCAATAATTTGATTTCTCTTTTTATAAAAAGATACACTTCAAATAAAGACATCAAATTCAAAATAAAACACATAATAATAAAATAACTATATAACAAACATGACATTTGATTTACAAAAAATTGTTAGACCAAAAATCTTTAACTTAGAACCATACCGTTGCGCAAGAGATGATTTCACAGATGGTATCCTATTAGATGCAAATGAAAATGCTCACGGTCCAACACCAAAGGAATTAAATAAAGATTCTCAATTGCACAGATATCCTGATCCACATCAAGTTGAATTCAAGGAAGCAATGGCTCAATATCGTAATAAGACTTCTGCATTTAAGACAACTGAACCTAATTTGGTTCCATTAACTGCAGAAAATCTATGTCTAGGTGTCGGTTCAGATGAAAGTATCGATGCAATCATTAGAGCTACTTGTGTTCCAGCTAAGGAGAAAATCTTAGTTATGCCACCTACTTATTCAATGTATTCAGTTTGTGCAAATATTAATGATATTGAAGTTGTACAATGTCCATTAATTGTATCAGATAATAGTTTCCAAGTAGATACTGAAAAGGTATTAACTATGTTACAAGCCGATCCATTAATTAAATTATGTTTCATTACATCTCCAGGTAATCCAACTGGTGTTAAAATCGATACAGATAGAATCATTAAAATATTAGAAAGTTGGAACAATGGGTTAGTTGTTGTCGATGAAGCTTATATAGATTTCTGTGGTGGTTCTACTGCTCCTTTAGTTACAAAATATCCAAATCTAGTCACTTTACAAACTTTATCTAAATCCTTTGGTTTAGCTGGTATTAGATTAGGTATGACTTTTGCCTCATCACAACTATCAAGTATCTTAAATGCAATGAAGGCTCCATATAATATTTCAAGAATGGCTGCATCTTATGCTTTAACAGCTGTACAACACAATAATTTGCAATTAATGGAAGAAACTACAGAAAGAATGAATATTGAACAAAGACGTCTATTAAAAGAATTAACTGCTCTAGATGGTGTAGATAACCAATACGTTGGTGGTTTAGACGCAAATTTCATTTTATTAAGAATCAATGGTGGTGACAATGAAATGGCTAAACAATTATACTATAATTTAGCTACAATCTCGGGTGTTGTTGTTAGATTTAGAGGTACCGAGCTAGGTTGTACCGGTTGTTTAAGAATTACCGTTGGTACAGAGGAAGAAAATAACAGATTGATTACTGAATTCAAAAAGACTTTAGCTCAATTAATGAAGAAATAAATTCAGAAGTCGTGACCTATTTATAGATCACGGTGTTTATATAAACTAGAACATCTAATATATAGAAATTTACGCATATAATCATGTACCCCTTTAATTACAAACCTTTTAACGCCGTTAAACATTACATATAACTATTCCACCAAACCTTGACATATCTCACTATTTATTATGTTATGCGTTATTTTATTATTATATGTAAATATTTACTTAATTTATTTATGTAACAGTTTGAAGAATGAACCTAATTCTTTCTTTGTATTTTGTTTCAAACCAAGTTCGACAATGTCAATTGATGTAATATCTTCCTTCGTTAAATTCTCATATGCCTTTTCATCATCGTCCCTTGCTTTAAATGGAACTAGACTTAATTTTTGAATATCACCTTGTAATTTCTTAATATTTGCAAGGATACCTTCATGATGTTCTTTAATATCTGTCATTTGACCCAATAGGACACTTCTCTCAGCATCACTATCCTTTGATATATACACTTTCATAATATTCAATGATTCCTTAATACTACTTATTTCATCATGAGCCTTATTCATCTTATGACGTAATTTAGCTTGCATCTTAGATTGATGTAATCCTAAATTACGGAATTTGTTATCCTTAGTAGAATCAGTTAAATATTCAACTTGATAGATAAATTCTTTTAATTCCTCCATTTCGTTCTTAGACTTCAATACTTTAACTGTAGCGTCTGATATTTCTTCACTTAATTCATCTAAGGAATCATTATTTATACTGCAGGTTGGTTTCACTTCGTCAACGATTTTTTGTAATTTGTCTACTTCAGAAAGTCTCCACGTATATAAATTTGGTAATGATTCTTTTGTTCTCTTTTCAAGTTCTAAATTGCATTGATCTTTGAAGAACGCATCAAAATTCTTGACATTATCATCTAAGACAGATAATTCTGCTTCAATTAAGTAATATGTCTTCTCCATGGATTCCATAATTGGATCTGAGCTTAACTTCGGTGTCTTTAGAAGTGCATTAGTATAGTATTGAGACAATGGTTCTGGTTTATAATATTCAGCCAAATATTGTTCACTACCTTCAAATGCTTGAATTTCAAAATGACTAGTTTCATAAGGTCTGGTTTGCACACTGACATCAACAGGGGCAATGTAAGGGATACACTTATCTTCAACTTCAGGAGTTTCTATCTGTGTTGGAGTAGAGACAGTTTCAGGAATAGCTTGAACACCTTCTGATACTAACAAATCTTCTGGATTTTCTTCACCTAGACCTTCACCCTCAGAGTCAGCAATACCTGTCATATCTTCGTATGTCTCCCTCGCATCTGGTTCTTCCAAATCGTTTTTATCTCCTGTTTCCCTTGGGAATTCACCTTCAGCTACAGGATAACCAGTAAAACTTTCCAATGACATCGGTTCATCTATATATTCTTTCAATTCTGGTGAGATAACCATACCTTCCTTGTCAATATTTAGAATAGATTCAGTCTTTTCAATTACTTCCATATCATTTTCAATAGATTCATTATCTTTCTCAGATTCAACGAATTCAGCTTCTGATTCATTTTCGATATTTTCTTCAGAACCATCTGTATCTTCTTCAGGTGCCTTTTCAGTCTCAGTTTCAGCAATATCATGTGAGGATTTTAATGGTATGGCTTCTTCTTCCTTAAGTTTATCCTCTTCATCTTCAGAGGCTTCAGCAGCACTGTTCTCGTTTAATTCATTTTCAGAAGCTTCTGGTTTTTCTTCAGTAACTTCAGATTCTTCTTCGGTTGCGTTTTGCAATTGTAGAGCTGGATTGTCCTTTAACGAAAATGGGGAAGGCTCTGTAGTTGGATTCTTAATTTTATCAGCAAATGATGAAAACGGTGAAGGTGATGCCTTTGTAGTTGTTTCAGCAGATTGACCAAATGTTGCAAACTTCAGGTCGTTTGATGATATGTTTGAGGATTTCTTTATTTTGTCAGTTAGAGATCCGATCAATGATTCATTTTGAGGTTCTGACTGTTTCTCATTATCTGTCGTTTCAGATTCATCTGTATCTTCTTCATCTGTCTTCACTGTATCTTCCTTTTCAGATTCAGGAGCAGTAATTGTGGCTGATTGTTCTTTCTTTTCACCAAGATTTGCGAATGGTGATTCTTTCTTTGAAAGATTACCGAATGGAGATCCACTTGGAATTGTAAAACTTGGTTTTGCAGCAGCTTGTGAAAATGCAGAAGTACCAAATGCCGGCTTCCCAAATGGCGAATCACCAGAGGATTGCGTACCGCCAAAACTTGATGAACCGAATGAAGGAGCACCGAAAGATAGTTTACCAAAAGAAGTAGCCCCAGAATCAGTCTTGTTAGAATCATCTGTTTTCGTAAATCCAAATAAGGGTTTAGAAGGTTCGCTATCTTTTTCGTCATTATCAGTTGATTCTGTTTTCAAAGAACCAAAAGATGTGGCACCGAAAGCTGGCTTACCAAATGCATTTGATGAGGTTGATGTAGCGGCAGATTGCCCGAAAGTAGGGGTACCAAATGCGTTTTGTCCATTTGACGTTTGACCAAATGTTGATGAACCAAACATCGGCTTACCGAAAGATGACTCGCCTGTAGTATTTTGGCCAAAGGTGGATTGTCCAAAAGTAGGTGTTCCAAAGGAAGGTTGTTCTGCTGATGGCGCACTAAATGCAGGTTTACCAAATGCCGACGTTGCTTGATTCGTGTCCTTGTTAGAAGGTTGTCCAAATGAAGGTGTACCAAATGCAGGCTTCCCAAATGCAGCCGTCGTTGTGTCTGTTTGTTCTTTTGGAGGTTGACCAAATAAAGGTTTACCGAATGACGATGATGCGGTGTTAGACTGCTCTGTCGAAGTCTCACCAAGCTTTAGTTCTCCAAATTTTGATTCACCGAAAGCTGTCTTTCCAAATGAATTCTGACCGAATGACGATTGATCTGCTGAGGATTGACCAAATGAAAATGGTTTACTGGATGCGCTTGAAGATGCTGTATTTGTCGAATTTTGATCATCTGAGCCAGTCTTTGTTAATAAGTTTGCAAAAGGTGATGCAAGATCTGATCCGTCAGTCTTTGAAGTAAACGGATTATCCACGTTGGATCCAAAATTGGAACCAAATAATGGTTTTTCCTTTGGTTCTTCAGTTGAAACTTCTCTAGTTTGTGTTTCTTGAGATACCGGTTGAGCTGATTCTGTTTCTTCATTATCTTCATTGTCTAAACCTGCTGGTGCAAGTCTATTTTCCTTATGCAAAACTGTTTCTAAATTAGATATATCAAACTTGTTCTCCTTAATAGCACTTGAATGGAATAAACCTACAATCTGTAAATCACCCTCATTGTTTAATATATATATTAGAGGTAATCTGTCTATTTGATCAACACCTAAACAAACTTCAAAAATTTTACCTGTAGTAGAAATATCCAGTGCTATACCAGTAGGGTTTGTATCATTATCTGTGGTTTGACTGATTGGCAATACCGCTCTTTCACTATCTTGTGAAGGTTGAACAACTTCCTTAGAATCGTATATGGTTAACTCACTGGCACATGATGATCCCAATATACTGATATACTCACAATCTGGAATTAATTTATTAAGAAGAATATTATAAAAAGAAGGATATCTCAGAATACTACCAAATGCAGGAGCAATATCGAATGATTCATGGAAAGAAATCTCTGTACTATCTTCATTTATTTTGGCGATATACATTTTTTGATCATAGGAAACATCTTCCATTGCATCCGTGATTTCATTACCGTATACTAATAGTAATTGATTGTCAGATACAAATGATATATCAATTGGTAAAAGAGTTTCCTCTTCGATAGCTTCATTAATTTCTTCAGCATTGGAAAAGGTCTTTTGTAGTTTAGGATTTCTTTCACCCTTATAAATCTGAATATTTTCTGTATTTGTATTCAATAATAAATATAAGTTGTCATCGTGTAGATCGAAACTTTTCACATTTTCTTTAATCGTCTCTGAGGTCTCATTAGTTATAGGATCAAAATAAAATAATTGGTTTTTATCATCTAATATCCACAACAGATTATGATGTAATTCTACAGTTACAATTGTTTTATTAAGTTCGATAGATTCTTGTGATTTGGCAAATGAGTCTGTGTCAATGGTAATAATAGATCCCGATCTAGTTGCAACAATAGCTTTTGCATTCGCGTTAAATCCACAAAATACAACATCTGGTATAGTTTCCTCAAATCTCTTATCTAGTTCATCTCTCGAAAGTTCTTCCTTATTTTCAATAAATTCTCTTAGTACTTGTAAGTCACCAATTATTATTCTATCGTTAGAGTATGCAATGTATAAAGATTTACCATTAAGAATGCTAAAATGGTTTAAAGAAGAAAATGGTAATTGCTCTTCTGATGATGGTAAAATGTTCTTTTGACCTAGACTCTTAAAACCAAAATCTTCAGAGGTGTTCGTTGGAATTTCATCACCTAATACTGACATAATGTGAAATGTTATTTAATTGTCGTATTGAGATGTCTATTCTTTCCAATATTGTATAACTGTTGTGCTATGTTACAACTCCCAATAATGTCTGACGATATTGGTATTATATGAAGGGAAAATTGTACAATTAAATGCTAGTTACAATTGACTCTGCAGTTACGTTAACAATTGGCTTGTATGTATTGATGGTAAAGGAAATATCTAAAATATTATCAATAAAGTGTTTTCACTTATCCTTATCTTTAACATTAACATAATTCTGATCTAGACGATCCCATATGCCCTGATGATATTTTTTTTCATTTTTTGGTGTATTGATAATTAGTTTTTCCTGTCAGTAACTACAACAAGATCGAACTACTTCGCTTCCACACAGACAATGGTACAGAAATAAAATTATAAAGTATGCTTAACTATGACGTATAAAGTGATAATCATTTGAAATCAATTAAATATCCTAGATAATATCATTACGGTTTAACTGTGTGGCACTGAATATATTACATATTTCATTTATAAATTCTCATACGATTTTTATATTGTTTTTTTATCTTTTTAAATGGTTTTATATAGTACATGTAAATGAAGGTATCGACTCTAGTTGATTAGGAACTTGAAAAAAAAAATTAATGCGATGATATGTTGACCAAAATACATTGATGACTCTCAAGCCGTGAAATTTAATGACCAACCAATCTTTTGAACAGGTTCGTTCAATTTTAATGCATCCATTGAAGCACCAATACCTAAAGTGATACCAGTTCTAATGGTTTGTTTATAAGATACTGTTAATTTACCAATATCAGTAATCTTAGCCTTAATTTGAGAAGTTTCATCAGGAAGATAACGAGTAGCTAATGACATGTTGACATTGGAAGAGATCTTAGGATTTAGAACTGCTTTGACACCAACTTGTAAATCTTTATTAACTTTTTGGAAAAATGAAACGGAAGTCAATTTAGAATCATCGATGATAACACCTAGAGAATAATCCTTAGCTGAACAACCTAATGCAACAGCATATCTAGATAATGCACCAGAGATAATATCGTAACCAAATTCTGCACCACCGACTACACCTTCGTGAGATAAAGTTAAATTGCCAACGAAGGATGGATTCTTTAAAAGATCAAAGACACATCTACTTGCGAAGAATGGTTGAACAAAACTTAGATTAACTTTAGCGGTCTTATTGCCATTTGGTACGTAAGTAGAGACTAATTCGGTCTTTAAACCTGGAGCTAAATCCTTCAATTCTATTTTGGTATTTAATTTATTTTCATTAGACCAACCTTGAGTATAAGTTAAACCAGTTGCTTTATCAGCCATTCTAGCTTCGATATTAGTACTCAATGGACCATCTCTGATATTTTGTCTTGCATTGACAGAGAAATTGACATTATTTTTAGTGTTTGTTCTTAATGAGAAGGCACCTGGAGTGTTATGGAAATAATCTCTGTTTAATAAACCATTGATATTTTGGAAAATATCTGGGAAGAAAGGTGGAGCCATTTTAAATATGTGATGTGGGTATGTATATATGGTTGGATGTCATTACTAATAATAAATATAACAAAATCTACTAAGATCTTGGGTTTATATAAATTAAGTTGCCTTCTATCTGTATGTTTATATATATTTTCATTTCTCCAAAGGGTATCTCCACGCGATTTTCTTGAGCTCATCGATAATTGTTAAAGATCAAGACAATACTGAACATTATGAGAAGTGGGATATTCGAAAGAGAGAGAAATAAAGAGTAAATATTAATAAACTCTATAAATGTGCATATAACATTTTAGTAAACACTCAGAAACAATGATTAAGTATCCTGTTATTGCCTTGAATTTGGATATTTTTTCGTCCAAAATATCACGTTATACGAGGGCCTGAAGAGACGCTGTGACATTCAATAGTCATGAAAATCTATGAAATTTCCAGTTACAAAACAATACACAACGACAACGAAGACATGTTAGAGAGACATAGTATTTCAGAAATAGCAACAAGCATAACCAAGCTACAAAGACTATTTATCAGGGTGAATATCCACCATACTATACATATAGTGAAATTGTATTATTTTATATTTTTTTTAATATCGCCTGTTATTTGTGTCAATATATCAAGATAGGTGATTTCATATATTTTGCTAGCTTAGACGTATCTTATAAAGTTGCAAAGAAATTACGAATAGAGTTACATTTGAATCGTTTTACAATGAGTGATTCAGCAGATAAGCAACCTATAAAGAAGAGATCACTTAGTAGTTATCTATCTAATGTGAGTTCGAGAAAGGAAGAATTAATAAAAATTGCAGAAAAGGAAAAACTGAGACAAGAAGAAGAGAAATTAGAGAAGGAAAGACTCGAGAAGGAACGTTTAGAAAATGAAAGGATAGAGAAGGAAAGACTTGAGAAAGAAAAATTAGAGAAGCAAAAACTCGAAAAAGAACGTTTAGAACGAGAGAAACTGGAACAGGAAAGATTAGAGAAAGAAAGAATTGAAAATGAACGATTAGCTAAAGAAAGATTAGAACAAAAGAAATTAAATATAGAACGTATAGAAAAGGAAAGACTAGAGAAAGAACGACTGAAACAAGAAGAGTTAGAACGTGAGAGACTTGAAAGAGAAAAGCTTGAAAAAGAAAGACTCGAGAAGGAAAGAATTGAACAAGAAGGAAAAGACAGAATAAATAAAGAGCATGAGGATAAAACAAAGGTAAAGAAACAACAAACTAATGAGCCAGTTGAAAATGCTGAAGCAACTAAAACGGATGTGAATACTACAGCTGCAAGTCCTGAACCAGTACCAGAAATCTTCACCGAACATATAAGTCGTGAAATTCATCATGTATCAACCAGAAATGATAACCATATAGTTAAGAATGATGATGACCTAGAAGAAGAAGAAATGGCTGGTTCCAATCAGAAATCTGCTCTTGAGAAAAATATTGATTTACAATTACACAATACAAAACAACATGATCCATTCTCCCGTAATAAACTTAAATCTATGCTAACCGAACCACACAAAACTCAATTGGATACTGATATATTGAAAGAAGAGAATTTCGAATCGATAGATACCAATAATGGAGTTGATGACGAAGCTGATGATATCAAGGATGAATTTGAAGAATTTAATGAAATTGATAGTGAAGGAGAAACTGAGGAAGGTTCACCAGTAAAGATAAGAAGAGGTAAATTAATTAGAGGTGATAAGATGAATCTATCGCAAACTAAACTAGATGAGAATTTAATGTTAGCTAATAATTCCGATTCTGAATTATCTGATATCGACGATGATATGAAAAGTATTGGTCTTTCAAGTAGTTTCTTACATGGAAATTCATCTCCAAGAAAGAGTTCTTTATTAGGTCAAGACAAGCAAACATCTACCCACGATTTATTCCCTTCATCACCAATTAAGAAAACCGTACAAGCAAAAGAAAACACGAAAACTTCATACGTTGCAGTCTCGAAACATCCTAAATCTAAGAAGGGTCTATATAGGGACTCAGGTGGTAGAACCAAATTACAAATTGCATGTGATAAAGGTAAGATTGAACAAGTTAAGAAATTTTTAGAAGAAGGTGAAATTAATATTAATGATCAAGATAATGCAGGTAATACACCATTACATGAAGCTGCATTAAATGGTCACATCGATATTGTTAAACTATTAGTAAAAGAAGGTGCCAATATTAATGTACAATCTTATGATATGTTTCAAGATACTCCATTGATTGATGCTTCAGCAAATGGTCATCTTGATGTTGTTTCATATCTATTGAAACATAATGCAGATCCAACAATTACTAATGCAAAGGGTATGACTGCATATGAGGCAATTGAAGAGGATTCTGATTTAGATGAATCTGATAAAGAATTAGTTGATGATATTAAGAAGAAATTACGTGAATCAACAAAGATATGGAATGAAGAACATGACTCGGATGTCAATAAAAATGCATCACAATCATCAAGAGGTAGGAAAAGTACACCTGTTAGTACACATGACAATAGTAGTCGTTCAGGAACATCAAGTCGTCATGATTCATATGGACCATCAGGTACACATAGAAAATCTGGACATAATAGAAGTAGTTCGAACGATAGAGGTGTAGTAACAAATGAACAAATACCATTTTATTGGAATGATATTACAACAGTAAATGGTAAAAATAAATTATTACATGCAGCCAAGGATGGTAATCTTGCTTATGTGGGACAATATCTTGAAAATGGTGGACGTCCAGATTTTAAATCATTTTTTGAAGCTGTTAAATTTGGTCATTCTGAAATTACTAGTATATTTTTAGCATTTGGTGCATCTATTAATAGTAGTGGTAAAGATGGTATTACACCATTAATGGTTGCTGTTGGACGTGATCATTTAACTACTGTTAATTTATTATTAGAAGCCGGTGCAGACGTATTAGCTAAAGATAAATCTGGTTATAATGCATTATATTATGCAAGAAATAGTATTGTTGGATTAGAATCAGCTGAAGAAATTAAATTAATTGAGGAAGCAACTAAGAATGCTGGTGGATCTATTGAAGTACAAGAGAGAAGAACACCAACTGCACCACAAATTCCGAATGATACTATTAGTAATAAATCTACTAAAGAAAATACACCAGAAGTTACAAGTCATGAAACTGAGAAGATTGCAAGTCCAGTGGTCAATAATACAGATGATGAGGATGATGAGGATGTAATTATACCAATTAGTAGAAGTAGCACATCACCTGTATCTAATATTACTCACAACTATTCAAGAAAGAGACGTACACCTGATCTTGAAAATCATAGAACTCCAATATCTTCAGACATACCAGATTTACGTAAGGAGGATAAAGCAGTAGAAGAAGATATTACACATGATGATAAACGTTTGAAACAAGACACATCTATTAATGATAATGATAATGATAATATTGTACCTGTAATAACTAAAAAGGTTCATGAAGAAACTAATGAAGAAAGAGAGCAAAGATTAAAAGCTGAGGAAGAATATAGACAAAGAAAGATACGTAATAAGAAATTAAAAGAACAAGAAATGTTACATAAGATGCAAGAAGATGAAAGAAAACGTCATGAGGAGAAAATTAAACAAAGAGATGAAGAAGTTAAAAAATTAGAAGAAGCTAAAAAATTACAAGAATTAGAAATATTGAGACATCAACAAGAAGATGATTTAAAGATGAGATTAGATATTAGATCAAGATATCCATTAGGTTTAAAGATTATTACTCAGAAATTTAATGATAATGATAAAACTGATGATATGTCAGAATATTTACCAATTTTTATTAGAATTTTATCGAATGGTAATGAATTGAAAAGATATGTTTTAGATTTACAATTACAAATCTTAATCGGACAAAAGAAATATAACGAAATTATTTCCAAGTTCAAGGAAGAAGAAAAAGAAACCGTTATTATTCCAATTACCGCGGAAAAAGAGAAAGAACCTTTATGGAATATGACGAAATTTATATTCTTATATGGTGGATCGTATGATAATAACAACAATACTAATGAACTTTATGAAACTATACAAAAATTAGATCTTGAGACAAGATTAGAATTTGAGAGTACAGAATATAATAAATTTGCTCAATTACCAATGAATTGGGTCTGTTTAGATAATTTAATTTCTTTTGAATCTGAAATAAATGAAACAATTACAAATTTCCCAATAACACAAATTGAACTTCCTAATCCTAATAGCGATAATAATGTTAGCCACACCAATAGCAATCATAGAGATAGTTCCATTACACAAGCTGAATATCATCGGACAGGGACAAATGGACAATGGCCAAATCAATTACCAGTTAAATTACAGCGTCGTCATGTTGTTATTAATTTATGTCATCATTATAAACGGACTAGTACCGGCGATCGTACACAACGACAACAACCTGTGACAACGAATTTATGGGGCTAAGAAATAGGTTTGCAAGGAACCCTGTCATTTATTAATAAAATGCATGAATTTACCCAGAAAAACACGGGGCAACCCCGCAGGACAATTCTTATTCTACGCGTTTATTGCAGTGTTTTGTTATTTTTACTCTTTCTGTCTATATATATACGTATATATTTAGTAGGGATATTTACAATATTTTGTAATTTCATACGGACCTTTCTGTATAAATAACCTTCCTTTGGCAAACACTCCCGGCGAATTTCAGATTTACAGAGCCAAATGAAACCTGCGCACAGATGGAATACTCCACGCTGATTGGCTGCATGGGACACCCTCCCCCCATAGTTAACAAAATTTGTTTGTGTGCTGTTGCAGCAACTGTTTAACAAATCCGCAATTGCCGAGACTGTTACTTACGATTGATACCATAATAATTGTGTATAAACCAATTAATTGGCAGTTCGCCGCTAACAGTATGCAATCAATTATATTTTGCAGAGACAGACAGACAGAGGAAAAGTTTTTCTCCGGTCTGTTATATTATGCGGAACACACGATAGGATAGGTTGGTTAGCTTAGTTTACTGCTGACTATTGAACATTTTAATCTTGTTTTGTATATTGGGTTTAAACACGGAAATATACTCAATTATATATATATAACAAACATCAACATATGAATTAGTTTAATTTATATATAAATTTTACTATCGTCACATACACTTTTTTTTAGTTATTTAAACAAATTTTTTATATTTCTCTTTCATTAATTGAAAATTGTTAACTGTACCTTTTCTAATACACACAACCCTTAAGAAAAATCAATAAAGTTATTTGAAATAGACGATCGTTTTTTTTTTAAGAATATTTACAATAAAACAAAAAGGATAAGAATAACAAATTACATAAGTTATAGATAATCTTTAACTCCCCTTCTTCACATACA
>JAXQGP010000203.1:0-31401 GCA_037040125.1 Kazachstania sp. M6911
GTCCAAAAGCTCCATTGAGAATCCTCACTGACACCTTCGATCTGTGTTATTATGCCAGGACTGACAAAAAGAGATCGAACCCTAGGGTATTCAGTATAGAGTAATAAGGGTTAGACCAGGGTTCAGCATACACCTTGCTACAGTATTTTCTTGCAGGTTCCCCGGCCTTCTACGGCATTTCCACTGCTATTCATTCTAGAATGTTCGGGAAATATCACTTCCCACGAGCTGCACTGAGACAAAGTGAAAAATTTTCGCTCACAAAGCCAAAGAAAAGAAAAGAAACCAACAGAAGCATCATGAAAAATTTTGCGATGCGTGCAGCAAGTGATCAGGGCAGGACCCCGAGAGATCACAGGCTAATGGATACAATCACAGCTTCTTACACATCATTCTGTTAATAATTGAATAATCTTGAAGCTAGTTCCACCACCTTTAATTAACTAATTTGATATATAATAATAACAGTTCTTTTAAAAAGAGTCATTTCTTTATTGTAATAGTTCTTGGTTCTTATTTTATTTTTAAACAAAAAACAAAAGTCTATTAACACTATACCTTTATAAATTTCCATACATAATGAGTACTCCATTTGGTTTAGATTTCGGTAATGATAACTCTGTCTTAGCTGTCGCTAGAAACAGAGGTATTGACATTGTTGTCAATGAAGTTTCCAACCGTGCCACTCCATCCGTTGTTGGTTTCGGTCCAAAGAACAGATACTTAGGTGAAACTGGTAAGACTAAACAAACTTCTAACGTTAAGAACACTATTACTAGTTTAAAGAGAATCATCGATTTAGACTTCGATGACAAGGACTTCGATGCTGAAGCTAAGTACATCACTTCCAAGCTTGTTAAGATGGATGATGGTAAGGTCGGTGCCCAAGTTAGATTTGCTGGTGAACAACAAACTTTCTCTGGTACTCAATTAGCTGCTATGTACATGGATAAAGTTAAGAACACTGTTATTGAAGAAACCAAAGCTAACATTTCTGATGTTTGTATCGCTGTCCCAGCTTGGTACACCGAATCTCAACGTTACACCATGGCTGACGCTGCTAAGATTGCTGGTCTAAACCCAGTTAGAATCGTTAACGATGTTACCGCTGCTGCTGTCTCTTACGGTGTCTTCAAGACCGATTTACCAGAAGGTGAAGAAAAGGCTAGAATTGTTGCTTTTGTCGACATCGGTCACTCTTCTTACACTTGTTCCATCATGGCTTTCAAGAAGGGTGAATTAAAGGTTCTAGGTACTGCTTACGACAAACATTTCGGTGGTAGAGATTTCGATCGTGCCATCACCGAACATTTCGCTGATGAATTCAAGGGTAAATTCAAGATTGATATCAGAGAAAACGCTAAGGCTTACAACAGAATCTTAACTGCTGCTGAAAAGTTAAAGAAGGTTCTTTCTGCTAACACTGCTGCTCCATTCTCCGTTGAATCCGTTATGAACGATGTCGATGTTTCTTCTCAAATGACTCGTGAAGAATTAGAAGAATTAGTTAAGCCTCTATTAACTCGTGTCACTGAACCAGTTACCAAGGCTCTAGCTATGGCTGGTCTAACCGCTGAAGATGTTGACTTCGTCGAATTAATTGGTGGTACTACCCGTATCCCAACTTTGAAGGACTCTATCTCCGCTGCTTTCGGTAAGCCATTATCTACTACTTTGAACCAAGATGAAGCTATCGCTAAGGGTGCTGCCTTCATTTGTGCTATCCACTCTCCAACTCTAAGAGTTAGACCATTCAAATTCGAAGATATTCACCCATACTCTGTCTCTTACTCTTGGGACAAACAAGTTGAAGATGAAGATACTTTAGAAGTCTTCCCAAAGAACTCTACATTCCCATCTACTAAGATGATCACTCTACACAGAACTGGTGACTTCAACATGGAAGCCTTCTACACTAACAAGGAAGAATTACCAGAAAATGTCTCTGAAAAGATCGCTAAGTGGGAAATTACTGGTGTTGAATTAGGTGAAGGTGAAGAATCTGTCCCAGTTAAATTAAAGTTAAGATGTGACCCATCTGGTCTACATACCATCGAAGAAGCTTACACATTAGAAGACATTATTGTTAAGGAAGAAATTCCATTACCAGAAGATGCTGCTGAAGATGCTGAACCAGAATACAAGGAAGTCACCAAAACTGTTAAGAAGGCTGATTTAACCATTGTTGCTCACACTTTCGCTTTAGATGCCAAGACTTTGAACGAATTAATTGAAAAGGAAAATGAATTAAACGCTCAAGATAAACTTGTTTTCGAAACTGAAGACCGTAAGAACGCTTTAGAAGAATATATTTACACTCTTCGTGGTAAGTTGGATGAAGAATACTCTGATTTTGCTTCTGATGATGAAAAGACTAGATTAAAGGATATGTTACAAAAGGCTGAAGATTGGTTATACGATGACGGTTATGATTCCATCAAGGCTAAGTACATTGCTAAATATGAAGAATTAGCTTCCTTAGGTAACTTAATCAAGGGTAGATACCAAGCTAAGGAAGAAGAAAAGAGACAAGCTCTAAGAGCTAAGCAAGAAGCTTCTCAAATGGCTGACTTTGCTGCTAAATTAGCTGCTCAAAGAAAGGCTGAAGCTGAAGCTAAGGATGCTAAGACCGATGCTGAAGGTGATGTCGATCTAGATTAGATATAAGGAATTATTCTAAGTAATATTATTTCTTTTTCAACTTCTAAGTTTTATGATTCTTTGATATTTAACAACTCATCTATATAATATAAATTATACAAACATATATATACATAAAAATAAAATAAAAATTAAGATTTATTAAAAAGATTAGAATTTATTTAATAATGCGATGGAATGTAGTATATTAAAAGTGATACATTTAATTTTATAGAATATTATGTATATGTAGTGATAGTTCGTCAATGTGTATATTATTTCTTTTGGAAGTACCTTAAACTCCAAGATCTGGTTCTAGTAAAACATTCAGGTGAATCATTTTTACCTATACATTTCCAATCATTATTGCAGTAATCCCAAGTTGATTTGTTCCATGCATCGTCTAATTTAATCCAATTCGAGGGTATCTCCTTATCATATGTAAAGGGGTTTCCGGAGTTGAATACACTTCCAAATGGGGATATTATTGTAAAGTTACTTCTTTCGAATGGTAGTAAGTGATCTTCCCATGTTTCATTATTCCATTTTCTTTGATTTTCTTGAATGCAAATTTTTAAAATATTGAATTCTACGGAAGGTATTACTGGTGCCACATCTATGTTCTCAGTACCTCCGACGGTATTATCATGTTGATCTTGATCTTCATATAATTTAATTAATCTTTTCCGTAATGATATAAATTGTGTTATCTCCTCAGTGTTTTGAATTACCATTTTGACAGTAATATATGATTTATCTGAAATTAACATATTGAAATAACCTAACGGCGTTAATTGTTTCTTCGTATATGATTTATCCTTTTCATTACTCCACCAGACATATAAGAGTCTAACAAATTTTAATCTCCATATTATTTCTAATAGACCTTGGAATGTACGGGTATGGAAAATAGATATTAATATGAAACAGGTTATCAAATATGATTTGGTGTCAGTCATATAAGGAATCAAATGAAATTTGAATATTAAAATTTGGATTGATGTAGCTAAAGTTAACCATTGGAAAGTTAACTTATAACCATTTTTACTTGGGAATAAATTTAGGAAATCCTTTTTGACACTAAATAGTTTGTCTAGAACATTTTCAATTAGGATTACCACGTCATCTGCAGTTGGAGGATCTGTATTCTGTATTTCAGAGGTTACACTGCATATATAGTAGATGATGGAACAGATATAGAAACCTGTACTTAATAATCCGATATAATCAAGTAACAACGAATGGTTCAATATATCAGCGATAGGTATTATATCTGGTCTTAACAAAAATCGTATACTGAGACTCACAAATACGATGTTAACAAATATCAATGGGAGATCATTTGTTATCCACAATATATTATTTAAAATTTGATCTATTACAATTAATAAAGGATAAATATTCGATAATACTTTCAATACTGTGGGTGGAGTTGACATTATTAAGGGTTCGCCTTGATTTGTAGGAGTCGTCAACTGAGCATAATGTACAGTTTCCATATCTACTGAGAGATATACTTTATTATCTATATCTTTTGTATATTGATATGAGCAAAACGAATGTTTGGAATCTGACGCAATTTCCGATATTTCTGATAGTTCTATCTGTGTCGCAACAATTTCTTCTTATATGTATGATATACTTTATATTAAGTTCTGGCAATTATAGTGATATACAATCACCTAATTTATAAATATACTTTCAAATATTGATGTATTTGTATATTTACCCCAATCTATCAATTTTCGGTTTTTGTAAGTTGCCTGCAACAGATATATAGTAATGGTAATATGATTGTTCGGCTATAAGCATTGACTTCAGTAAGTGAAAAAAGACCTAACAATATTGTGTTTGACTATTTTGATCTAGAAGGTGTACAATTGCGTAACTCATATCACCCATTTAATATTAAATAACTACTTACTAACCTTCCCTTGTTCCTGATATCAATTGCTACTAAGAGTTTCCTCTACGGAAGACGTACGCACTGTACCAAAAAAGAAAAAAAATTGATGAACCAAATTACTGGAACTTTTGAATAAATTAAAGATGGATTAACATGATCAACTACTGAGAACGGAATGGCGAGAAGTCGTACCTACTTTATTGACCCATATAATAACATATTCTACTATCTCATATCATAAAACGGAAGTAGCCCACTACTTTGTCTCTCATTTGAAAACGATCAAACACAATTTAACAGAATGGCTATATTACCGAAATTAACGAAAGAGCAAAAGAAAACCAAAATTATAAAGAAACACCCCTCTCTGAAACAATCTACGCATAACGATATCAAGACAATAATTTATATTAAGTCCTCGACGCCATTCGTAAGTGGTATTAAACGAGTCAACAAATTTTTAAAGAATCTTGAAAAGACTAAGAAAGACCCAAAGTTACAATGTATTACATTACTAGGAATGGGTAAAGCTGCCGAAAAGACGATGACTCTGGGATGTTATTTCGCAGAAGAGAAGGGTAAAAGAATAGAAATTCGTACCACGAGTGTGGATGTAATAGATGAAGTTCTTTCACCAGGTCAAGAGAATGATTCTCAAACTCAACCGGTGGACGACAGAGATAAAGAAACAGAATTAAAGAAGAGAAGTCTCAGCGGAATTGAAATCAAGATATACCCATAAGATCACTGTTTCGAATTTAATTAAGTAGTACATAGGACAGAAAACAAGCCTACTAGCGACATATGTCATTCACAAATTATACACCTACACTTTACATATACAAGTATATAAAAACATCAATTACATAGCATTACAACAATTCATTCCAACCCTGATACCGACGTGTATTTGCTATGACACATAATTTGTATATTGGGTTCATTTGTCATATGGGTCATCGCTACTACAAGGTAAAACGCGGTTCGAGAAAAGCGGATTTTTTTTCAGTGATGATAATTGATTATGTGAGATACAGAGATCTGATTACCTATGACTATTATTCATATATATATATATATACTGGAAGTATATCTATATAGTTATATTGCACCACTTACGATGTTCCTTTAATATCATATACAAATAATTATAATATTGTAACGTGATAAATCGACAAATACAATGGCGATCGGAACAGAAGAACAAATTGCACAATGGAAGAAAGAGAAAACCGTCGGGATCATTGGTTTAGGTGATATGGGTCTCTTATATGCTGAAAAATTCTCAGAAGCAGGTTGGAACGTTGTAGCATGTGATCGTGATACATCATACGATTTTTTGAAACCAAAATATGCAGAATCCAAATTTAAATTTGTCCAAGATGGTCACAGAGTCAGTAGAGTTAGTGATTTCATTATTTACAGTGTCGAAGCTGCCAATATTGAGAAAATTGTTGCCTTATACGGTCCATCATCTAAAATGAATGCTATTGTCGGTGGTCAAACAAGTTGTAAAAGACCAGAAGTTACTGCATTTGAAAAATATTTACCAGATGACACGAAAATCATTACAGTACATTCATTACATGGTCCAAAGGTTAACACCGAAGGTCAACCATTGGTCATAATTGACCACAGATCAAATGATAATGGAGAATCTCTTTCCTTAGTAGATTCTATCCTTTCGTGTCTGAAGAGTAAACACGTTTATTTGACTTGTGATGAACATGATAAAATCACAGCCGATACACAAGCTGTAACACATGCTGCATTCTTATCAATGGGTAGTGCATGGGCTAAATCTGGAATTTACCCATGGGAAGCTCAAGATAATAAATGGTTTGGTGGTATTGAAAATGTTAAAATTAATATCTCATTAAGAATCTACTCTAATAAATGGCATGTCTATGCAGGTTTAGCAATTACTAACCCACAAGCACATCAACAAATTTTACAATACGCAACAAGTGTCACAGAACTGTTTACATTATGTATAGATCATAAAAGAGAAGAACTATTAGATAGAGTAATGAAGGCTAAAGAATTTGTATTTGGGAATCATACAGGTTTATTATTGTTAGATGATTCATTACTAGAAGAATTTTCACTATCAGAAAAGGGCAGACATGAAAAGAGCTCAGTACCAAATTCTCATTTGTCATTATTAGCTATCGTCGATTCATGGTACCAATTAGGTATCAACCCATATGATCATATGATTTGTTCAACACCTCTGTTTAGAATATTTTTAGGTGTGTCAGAATATTTGTTTTTAACACCAGGTTTATTAGAACAAACAATTGAGGCTGGTATCAATGACAAAGCATTTAGAAGTATTGATTTAGAATTCGTTATTGCTGCAAGAAAATGGAGTTCAATTGTATCGTTTGAAAGTTTTGATTTATATGAAAAACAATTCGAAGATGTTCAACGATTTTTTGAACCAATGTTCCCTGCGGCTACTAAGATGGGTAATGACATGATTAAGACAATATTGGCTCATTCTAAGAAACAATAAATCAAGAAAAATGTGTCTAAGTAATGAATTTTATTATTATTGATAGCTTAAATATATCTATATATGTATGTGTATGTATTTATACGTAAAGATTAATGATTTTTATTTTATAATGTCAACTGTTTTGGATATATGTTATTTAGTTAAATATATAAGTGTCCCGGTTTCTTCATAATTTGCGTCTTCTTTTAGTTGAGATCGGTGATCTATTGCCACCTGACCTTCTACGTGATGGATATTCATGTTCAATTTCATCTAAATCTGAGATATCCATCTCGTCTATTTGTTTATGGAATGCACGCATGTGTTGTTGGTCAAATGGATATGAATTATTATTGATATGAAAAGGATTACACATATTGGGATTCTTTTGATTATTGGTATCGCATGGAAATGTATTATTTGTTGATGTTGTAATATTATTATTATGATTGTCTATTGAATGCTGGTATATTAAATTTTGGAAAGTGTCTGTGTTGATGCAATTATTATTTTTTGGATATAATCCACAATATGATGGATGTACATTTTTTAACCATTTAGAATATGTTCTAATTGTACGATAGTCTCCTGATTGTAAGCATCCTATCAGTTCTGGGAAATAATATTTGAAATTTTTACATATTATTCTGTTCCATATACGTGATGTTGATGCGTTTATTATCTGCAAATTATTTGTATCTTCGTAGTTTATCGTTTCAGTGAAAAAGGTATGCCATAGATTCATGATAAATGTATGAATTCCTTCCTGTACAATGATGTTGCTTAAATGTGATAATGATATATTCCTATTTATAGGTAATAAGTTGTTTGGAGTCAAACATCTAATAATAACAGTTGATTCTTCATGTAATGTTCTGTCTAGTTTGTTTGAATCTGATATGTACAGTTGGATGTATATTTCCATTGAAGTGTTTGGTTCAACTAATAATAAGTGCCATATACAAACATTAGAATCTTGTGGTTTTAAGTAATAACATTTTGTCTCACTATTTGACAAACAGGAAAGGTTTCTCCATTCTCTCATTACTTTCTTCGTAATCGTGCTAGTCATATCGTCGTTATATGTATTTTTTATTCTTCTTGATGTATTGAATGTATTAATGTGTTATCTGGTAAGTTATATTGTTTTCTGATCTGGGAAAGAAAAAGCTCCGAAATAAACAAAGGAAATATACAATAAACGTTCTTCGCTGCCTTAACTTTATTCTGTAAAATACTACCTCTTGTAGAAATTTTGTTATTTTACCTTTGTATATCTCTATTTGTAAAGATATTACCTTTTTACAAAGTCGTTTGTTTGTTTCTTAACTCTCTCTTATTTATTTCTTTGTAATATGCCAAATCACACAACAAAATTTTCACCGCGAATTTTTGTATCGCTAACAAACCCGTTGACTAAATATATAGATAGAAATAATGACTATAGAGATATGCTTAATTAGAGCTAGCTTTACACAATTTATACTGTCTGCTGGATAATTATCTAGTTTACATTTAAGAAACTACTTTGAGATATACAACTCAGGACAAATCCCATCCAGGCACATTATTTGGTGACTGTTAGAAAAGCAGAGGCCTTATCTATGGTATAATCTTGTAACTTAAATATATTCCTTGAAAGGACACGCTTATTGGCTAGCTATATTTTTAATCAGATACAATAGGTACAGTCCGAATTGTAATAGGGATGCTCCTTGTATTAGTTTATACGGTTCACCCAAATAAAAATGGTATAACTTCATTTGGCGCCAGATAATGTTTACTGTCTGGAGTAACTAGCATATCCCTTGATCATTACATTGTGAATAGTGTACCATAATATGGGGAAAAAATGCAACAGTAACAATCACAGTCGTTTAAATACAGCTAGTAGGATGTAAAGAATTTTAACTAGCTAAGGGTTAAGATACCCTGTTATCGGTGTGGTTATAGAGTTCCATTGTTGATATAATAGGACAGTAACATACACAGGTTTGTGTCATGTATTACTCCACAGAACAACAATTGTATACGTTCTAGCCATGAACATATATAAATGAAATACTTTATGTATCAGGTTTCGATATTTTACTTTTATTTGGCCACCATGTACATAATTAATGATTAAATATTACGGGACAAATTAATCCAAGGTGATATGTCCCCTAATATCACACATCTATTATGTTAAATATTATATTATTTACCTCTAATGACTGTAGTTCGCTGAACCAATAAAGGTAGAATACCACATTACAGTTTTTTTATCTCCGAATTTTAAGTCGTGATTACTGTGGTTTACAAAAAAGGTTGAGTCACAGTTTTTACCGTTGCATAATTGAACTATCCATTTGTCATACATAATCATCTAGTTATTGTCTTCGGATTATCTATCATTCGTAGAAATGGATCAAGGAAAACTGTTTCAAAGTTACATCTCAGCCACCGGCATAACTACGACACGCCTTAGTTATGCCTTATCTCCATAATGAACACTTCATGGACAGCCAACATATGTAATACAATCTCAAAAATGTGTAGGATAATCTACAATTTTGGGAAATATCTATAACCAGAATATGAATAAAAATAATACAGAACTATCTAGAAATTAGTTTGAAATTTCAACATTGTTAAATAGCACTAAACATTTTGAAACATTTTATTAATAGCAGCGCCGTGGCGCAGTGGAAGCGCGCAGGGCTCATAACCCTGATGTCCTCGGATCGAAACCGAGCGGCGCTATTATTTTTGATTTTGGATTTGTGGTCACGTGACTTCTTGAGAAAATGGATAAAAATCATGATTTAATCCATATATGTATCAACTCCATAGTTCGTTATATGTTCTATTAACGTTTATACCTATTAGAAACGTTGTTTGTTTTTTCTCCATCCAAATCTTGTTTTCTTGTATCTTCATTTGATAAAATTCATTACCAATTGTTGTACATACTAGACCACTCAAAAACAATATCAAGCTTCAACATAATAAACGACTACGATATTAATCATCAGTAACCCAACTGCCAGCAACCAAATACGAATTAGCCAATATCATCAATGATTGCATAACAACAGAAACAGAAATTGTGTCACTCTCTATTCCCCGATACTAATATCCTATATCCGATTCCACAATTGTTAGTTCTACAGCATTATCTGTGTTCGGAGAATAGCAAATTATTTCCTTGCGCTGTTCTTCAGTTGTTGCCCGTTGCCAATTAATTTCACATGCAAAACCACTAATAATATCGATTGAAAAAGTAATAAATAGTTCATATACTTATAATATAATATATGGGAAGGTCATCTGAGGACCAATATATGACATATATCTATAAAGGGAAAGGTATCTATCTGTTAAAAATCACAAACAGCTGTCATAGACTGTGGAGAATAAGTTGTGTGTTATAGTTACAAATACGCGATATATAAAGGTTTGATATAGTGATGGATTCTTCGTATTTACATAATGAGGAATTGATACATAATCATTATGCAACAGATATGGAAATTGGCAATATTTTCAATCAGACACCAATGAATGAAAAAAAGGTTGCAATTGTTGAGACTGTAGGTAAGGATCACAGTCATAATGATAATAATGATAATAATGAAAATAATGAGGACGATGTTGTTACTGTTAAGATACCTAAACGTGAGAAGAAACTTATAATTGATAATATGGAAATTTTACAATATTTAATTAATTCATTAAGTGGTAAGGATAAAATTGCAAAAGTTTTAAAATATATTTTACAAATAATTAAATTATTCATTACTAAATTTATTAAAACTAAGAAATTTAAAAATAATGAACAAATTAAATTGTTCCCATTATACAATTTACAAAACTTGAAAAATTTATTATCACAACCAAATTTATTAATTTGTTTATTTCTGTCAAAGACTAATCAAAAATTAAGTTATGTGATTGATCAATTAGGTACATATAGATATATCTTAAGATTTGGTAATAGTCCATTCTTAATTTATAATATGTTAAAAAATTGTTCAAAATTATGGAATTATAATAAAGACTCAAATTTATCATTACAACAAACTTTCATTAATGACTTTTGTAATGAAACTACATTTAGAGATTTAATTAATTTATATTATACAATATGTGATGAATTAGTTTTATTACATAAATTTAAAATTTGGTCAAATCCAAAATTATATGATACTATAATTAAACATGAATGTTGGACATGGCAAACAGATATTTTATTTAGTGTAAAAGGTTTATTAATTAAATTATCAAATTTACAAAATAAAGAATTAGAATATACAATACAATTACAAGTGAAACAACGTGCATCACAATTATATACAAATAAAAATAATTCAATGGTTTCACCAATAAGGAAACAATTATTACATGATTTGAAAAATTTTAATGATACAGATAATGAAAATATTATAATTAACCGTAAATTAAAACAAATAAAACAAGAAATTAGATTTGTGTACTTGGATCTGATTAAATTATCATTTGATGGTTGTGCTAACTCTTTAGATATATTTAATATTAATACACCACCGTTAGTTTATCCAGTATTATCATTGGGTTCAGGTATAACCAGTCTAATCAAAATGTGGAAACAAGCACGTATTGATATTATCAAGACAAAAACAACAGAGAAGTGAATACATTCGCAACAACTATACATAGAATATATATATACATGATCATATAAATATACATTCATTAATGAACAATATAACATCGCTGAATCCTTTTATATTGATATATTTGTAAAGATGCCTTTGTTTACGCGACGCGTCATCGTATTTTTATTATTCGGAAATTTACATATACATAAACAAACAAAATCACCATTGACATAAATATGTAGATATATTTATAACTTCAGCGTCTAATTACTGACCATACCACCGAATTGAACAAACTGGGTAATGTCTAAAATGATACCAACTACACCAGATAGAAACACTCCAGAAAATGATATAGTAGACAATGATTCATCATTAGTACTATCGCCGTTATATAATGACAATAATAACAATATCGATTCGGATCAATATCAAATGAAAGGTTATGATCATGGGTTATCTTCAAAGAAGAAAGTCGATCATCATCTAATGAATTTTAATTTGGTTAAGGATACTACTCCAACATTATTATATGCTGATAAGAAACAAACAACGAGGAATTTGTCTGTGGTAAATAATGATATATCTGATCTTTCATTAGAAGTCGGAAGAAATGAGGAAGAAGAAAATAATATTAATGATGAACCTGATGTTTCTGCATTGGAACAAACAGTAGGGAAAACTTTAGAACAATTAGATGTCAACAGACCACTGATAAATAAGATACAGTCAAACGGTAAGACATTAACTATTTCATCTCCTGAAAAACATCATTTAAGTGAGAATACAGATGAAAATGATTCCATCAATAAAAGACAGAAACTGGAACAATCTCAAATCGCTGAAGACAACAATGATTCACCTGCTATGATAGAAATGATTGAACATCAAAACAATGATACCCCTCAAAAAGATAATACCGCCAATAGAAGAGAATCAAATATTTTCACTACAGAAAGATCAAGTCCTACATCAAGCAATCATATGTTATCACCAATTATTCAAACAAATAATACTAAAACTTTCACAGCTAGCAACCAGAACGATGACGATGAACAAGATACTGAATTTATAAATATGGTTTCAAGAAGAAATATGGAATTAAGTGAAGATATTCACCAAGTTAATATTAAAATGAATAATTTAGCTATGGATTATCAAAAATTAACTAAAAAATATCAAAAATACCAAGATATAATTACAGATTTAAATAAAGATTTAGATTTGGCTAATATTACGAAACAAGAACTTCAAGAACAGAACGATAATCAACAGAAATCAATTGAACCATTGAAGATTAAATTAAAAGAATTTGTTAATGAGATTAAAATGTTAAACTCTAATCAAACATTATTACAGAAGAAATATGATACAGTAAGTTTACTATCTGAAAAATATGAGAAGGAACAGAAACATTTAGAGGAAACAATTAATAATTTAAATATGGAGATTTCCAAAAATAAAGTATTATTTGAACAGTCGTCAAATGAATTGGAATCTCATAAAGAAAAATTAAATAATACAGAATCTGAATATGAAAAGTTATTACAACAGAATGAAACATTGAAGGAAGAAAGAAATAAGTTCGAAACCGATATAAAGATGAAAGATGAACAGGTGTCGAATTTACAAGAAACAATAGAACAAATGAAAAATTCAGAAATGAGTAATTCAACCGAGTTGTCAGAACAGATTAAAGTATTGACTGAAGAACAAAAGGATCTAACGAGCAAACTTATAAGTTTGGAGGATGCAAAACAAATAGAAATAAAAAAACTAACTGAAGAAACTGCAAGTTATAAGAAAACAGCTGAAGAATTATCTGAGAAGATAAATAACCTTTCAAAAGCATTGGACGAGGCAAACGCTACACTTAAAAACAGAGACAACACAATAACCGAACTTAACAAGAAGCTTGAAGAAAGTAATGACGAATGTAATGTCAGAATAGCAGAAGTCACAGAATTAAATATAGAGATTGAATCTCTGAAGGAATCCAAAATTCATTTTGAGGAAGCTAACAATAGATTGCAAGAAGAATTGAATGCTAATAAAATAAAGACTCAAAATGAAACTGATCAATATAAGAAGACATCAATTGAATTAGAAAGTGTTCAGATAAAGAGTAATAATATTGAAACGCAATATCTGAAAGAAATTGGAGATCTTCAAAGTACGATTTCCAGTTTAGGAGATACACTTGAAAGTGCACAAAAATCAACAGATGACACAATGAAGGAAAATGAACAGTTGAAAAAAGAGGTTGAACTATTAAAGAATAGACAACTTGAACATGTTGCAGATGACTCCCAAAAGGAAGAAATTTCAGAATTAAAATCCAAGTTACAGCTATTACAAAAAGAGGTAGATGAAGCGAAGACCACTTCTATTACATCACACCAAGTCAATAACGATGAAGTTGAAACGTTAAAAGCACAAATTGATAATTGGAAATTGAAGCTTGAAGAAAAAGAAAAGGATACAAATAAAAGATTAAGATTACTTGCGGAAGATCTATATCACCAATATTCTTCCAAACATGAACAGAAAGTTAAAAGTTTAAAGAAATCATATGAAAAGAAATATGAAACTCAAATTGAAAAATTAACAGTTGAACAACAGGCGTTAAAGGAAGAAATCGAACGTGTTACGAAACAATTAAATTTAGAGAGGGAGGAAAAAAGAGAATTGATAAGAACGATGGATGGTTCTGCTAAATAATTAAATAAATAAAAAAAATAACTATGCATTTTTTATTAAAATAAATAAATAGGTACTATATAAACATGATTTGTATATGAATGTGCGTGCAAGAATTGTTTATCTATTGATTAGAACGTTTCTTTAAAATATTCTCAATGAATGCTTCACCTGCTTTATATGAGGATCTAACTAATGGACCTGATGCACAATATTTAAAACCAAATTCATTTTCAGCAACGTCCTTCCAATGTTTAAATTTATCAGGATGAACGTATTCTACAACCTTCATGTGTCTCTTTGTGGGTCTCATATATTGACCAAATGTAACAATATCACAATCGACTTCCCTCAAATCCTTTAAAGTTTGTCTAATTTGTTCATCAGTTTCACCTAACCCTAACATTAGAGAAGTCTTTGTAAGTAATGTAGGTACTGTTTCTTTAGCCCTCTTTAAGACAGATAATGATTGTCTGTATGTAGCTCTTCTATCTCTTACGTAAGGTGTTAATTCTTCAACAGTTTCTAAATTATGTGCGTAAACATCTAATCCACTCCTAGCCATAATATCTACCATTTCCAAATCACCTCTGAAATCACCGGATAAAGTTTCTACCAAGACTTTATTTTGTGTCTTTTCTTTAATCATTCTAACTGTCTTAGCTAAATGGTTTGCACCACCATCAATTAAATCATCTCTGTCAACGGTAGTTAATACCACATAACCTAGACCCCATCTCTTGATAGCTTCTGCTGTGTTTTCTGGTTCCATTGGATCAGGTTTAGCAGGGTTTCTATTAGTCTTAACAGAACAGAATCTACAACCTCTAGTACAAGTATCCCCTAATAACATAATTGTAGCAGTTGCCTTAGATTTATCCTTCCCACCCCAACATTCACCAATATTTGGACATTTCGCCTCTTGGCAAACTGTACTTAATTTCAAATTATTAACATCATGAAATAACTTATTAAAATTTTTACCCTTTGGAATTGGTACTTTTAACCAATGTGGTAATTTTTCACCATTTGAACTATTTAATTCTGCATTAATTAATCTTTGTTTCTCTAATGGGTCATAGACATAATCTGCAGCTTTCCCACTAACGAAATCTTGGAATGATGGTCCAACGTTAACTGCATCTCTAAATTCCGTCATTCTTCTTCTACTTCCCTTGGATTGAGATTTCGTTGTAGTAACATATTTTATAGATGTTGTAGAAATTAGACGTTTTGTAATATTATTCCCAGTTTGTTTAATCATTGCTTGCTTTTTTGTTTGACTATTGTAGGTATATCAAACACATTTATAAGCTGTATAAGTTATTTTAATTCCAATATTTATATAAGATATACGGAATTGTCCATGTTTGCATCTATAATCACAATCATCATTATCGCAAAACTCCTCTAATCGCTATCCGGTTGACCAATAACAAAGAAACCGATAGCTGTAGCAGCGATCAAATTGTCAGTTACCAGTTGACTCTGGTAAACGCGCCGCTTCGAAACCCGGGAGCGGCAGAAACCTCGTTTCCAAATGAAATTGTTCAAAATTGCCTTTTTCGATCCGAACGGGTCTCAGAGGGGGGCGATGTTAAGAATTGTTGTTACAGGAATCTGTTGTAATATTTAACAAGAATGTGTAATTTATATCAGGTTGGGATTAGTATTCAGAGTTGTATCTACCATAATATAAGTAAGTGAATCGAGTAGTATCAGGATGTACCCAGGAAACGGTAATTATTCGTATAATAATGGAGGTTATAGCAGACCAATGATGGCGCCTCCTTCAACGAATAATAACAATTACAATAACGGTAATAACTATAATAACGGTAACAACTACAATAACGGTAACAATTATAACAGACCTTCTGGCCCACCTCCTGGTTCAAATTATAACAATCGTAGTAACAATAATAACAATAATCAAACTCAATATAACGGTTATCAGAGACCATCGGGTGCACCACCACAAAATTTGAATAATCCAAGTTATTCAGGTGCACCATCAAATTATTCACAACCTACAAATTTTCAAGCTCCACCGAGTCAACCACAATCATTTAATGGTAATTTCACTAATGAACAATATCAATATTCTCAATGTACAGGTAAACGTAAAGCTTTAATTATTGGTATTAATTATATTGGTACACAAAATCAATTACGTGGTTGTATTAATGATGCACATAATATCTTCAATTTTTTGACACAATATCATGGTTATTCTCCTGATGATATAGTTATCTTGACCGATGATCAAACTGATTTGGTTCGTGTACCAACTCGTGCTAATATGATTAGAGCAATGCAATGGTTAGTTAAGGATGCACAACCTAACGATTCTTTATTTTTCCATTATTCTGGTCATGGTGGTCAAACTGAAGATTTGGATGGGGATGAAGAAAGTGGGTACGATTCTACTGTTTATCCAGTAGATTTCCAAGTTACTAGTCATATTATTGATGATGAAATGCATGATATTATGGTTAAACCTTTGTTACCAGGTGTCAGATTAACAGCATTGTTTGATTCTTGTCATTCAGGTACTGCATTAGATTTACCTTATGTTTATTCAACAAAGGGTGTTGTTAAGGAACCAAATATGTGGAAGGATGTAGGTGGTGATGGTTTACAAGCTGCAATGGCTTACGCAACAGGTAATAGAACGGCATTAGTAAGTTCATTAGGTTCAATGTTCAATACAGTTAAAAAAGGGATGGGTAACAATGTTGATAGAGAAAGAGTTAGACAAATTAAATTTTCTGCAGCTGATGTTGTTATGTTTTCAGGTTCAAAGGATAATCAAACTTCAGCAGATGCAATTGAAGATGGTCAAAATACAGGTGCAATGTCTTACGCATTCATTAAATGTTTATCATTACAACCTTTACAATCATATTTATCATTATTACAAAATATGAGACAAGAATTAAGTGGGAAATATACTCAGAAACCACAATTATCCGCATCACATCCAATGGATGTTAATTTACAATTTATTATGTAAGAATCATACTTATATAACGTTTTTAAAGAAAATAATTTCATTGACTTTTCATATAGCTTTGATTAAACGTCCATCATTTTAAATGTGAGATTTTTAAAAAATTATTTTATTTACTTATATGTATTTATTTAGTTTTGATTTTATTAAGTGATTGTATAAAAAAATATTCTAGTCTAAATGTATGGTAATAACTACAATATTAGACTAATGACGATGGTTAAAAGAAGTTGAGGATAACGGAAAAAAATAAAGCAATTTCTAATGATAATTGATTTAGTTTTCAGCAGTAGCAGCAGCAGCTTCTTGTTCCTTAGCTCTCTTAGCTTCTAATTCTTGCTTAATTTGTTCTTCCTTGTCATCATAAGCCTTCTTAACTTGAACAATTTCATTTTCAACGGTTTCAATGTTGATCTTTGTTTGTTCATCTTGTCTACCTAAGAATTCTTCATGTTTAGCCTTTAATTCTTCGATACTCTTGTTAACATCATCAGCACTGATTGGAACAGTAACGTCTAACTCAGCTAAAGTAGCAATTAAAGTTGGTTCTAAAGAGAATTTACCATCGACCTTAGTGAAAGCACCTTGTTCAGCAACCTTTTCTTTCTTTTGTTGTTTCTTCTTGTGCTTCTTAGATTTAGATGGAGCAGTGTTTAAGTAACCAACGTCAACAGTCTTTTCAACTCTAACTAAATCATTGTTTTCAACTTTAGTGACAGCTTGATGGGTATCTAATGCACTATTACTTTTGTTGTCAACTTCAGAAGAAATAGTTCTCTTTGGTTTTTCGTAAGTTGGATCTAATACTAATAAAGCGTTTTCAATGGCTTCAATTTCATAAGTGAAAGCTGGTACCTTAACATGATTTAATTTTTCTTGTAATTTACCAATCTTACCATCTTTTTCTTCGATTAATTTAGATAATAATTCATCTTCTTCACGTCTTTGACGTTCTTTTTCTAACTTAGATCTGAAAGCTTTGAATTCATTATCGAAATCAGTTCTAATTTGTCTAATTTGAGCATAAATTTCATCACGCTTCTTATATAAAGCTGAACGTTTGTTGAAAAGAACTTGTCTCTTATCATATAGGGATTGAGAAGAAGAATGCATTTCATCTAATTTCTTTTGATTAGATTCAAAAGTATTAGATAATTCCTTTGAATTCAAAGAAGTTAATTCTTCTTTTAATTCAGTAATCTTAGCTTTATCAGTTTCTAAAGATTTCTTAATTGGATCAACTAAAGAAATATCCTTCATTAATTTATTTAATGATTGAATTTCTTTAACCATCATCTTTTCTTGAACAATAGATAATTCACCAGTACCGATTTTTTCATCTAATTCACTAATTCTTAATTTAGCTTCAGATAAAGTATTAAATTTATTTTTCTTACCAATCTTTTCAGCAATTTCATTATTTTTTCTTCTAATTTGAGCATCTAATTGTTTAATATTTTCATGAATAGCATTTCTACGATTTTTCAATTCAGCTTGAGTCTTAATAATTTCTTTATTTTGATCTTGTAAAGATTTTCTTGCATTTGAAGTCTTATCATTAACTTGAAATTGATCAATTTGTTTTCTTAATAAAGAAACTTCTTGATCAACTTTCTTTAATTGAACATTTAAAGTATCTAATTTCTTATCTCTAATAGAGACATCAGGACGTTTAAATTTATGTTGATTCTTGTTATTAGAAGAGTTGTTATCGTTAGAGGACATGGTTATCTTTAGTTACGTTGATCTAGGAATGATATGAAGAAACAATAAACAAAAAAAAAATTAAAACAAATAAAATATAATATATAAATTACAAAATAACGAAAGAATATAAAATGAAACAGTTATATAATAAAATGATTTGCAAGTGATAAATAAGTTATTACAACACGTCAATTGCCTCTTCCTTGCCCCAATTGATACTGTCAGAGTGTCCACTTCGTTGTTGGAAAGTGAAAAATTCCAATTGAACAACAACAACGAACACTCACAACGAAACAATTGTTATTGAAATATTTCATTTCGCGTGCGTCCTTCTCTCTTTGTGAGTACAAAGCGATCAATGCGCGACGTGTCAAATAACAGTGCAGTTTGGAAAAAAGGAGGGAAAACCCTAATTTAATGCGGGCTGTTAATTATGTGGATGAGTTATGCGTTTGTATGTACAGGATGCAAGCCCTTGGTTCGTATATATATAAGCTGTATTATATAAAGTATACAACTAGTTATACCAAAGGTGAACGATTTATGATCAGTTGATTTATGGACATGGTAATATATGGTTAATTAATATTGCTGATGCGACACTAACGTTCAATGAATCTACAGTTTGAATGTCTCTTTGTGGTCCATTGTAAGGGATCTCTACAAAATAATCACTTACTTGACGTAATGATGAACGTACACCTTTACCTTCGTTACCCATGACTAACATTATAGGTGTTTGTTGTGCCATCCCGTTCAAATCATGTATATTTAAAGTCCTGTCCTTAACGAATTGTGTTACAGCTTCATTTTCAGTACCACTTGTACAATGACTTGTAATAAATGTCCAATTACCATTTGAATCAAGTTGAGATTTTTGGAAAAAATTTAATGGATCATCAACATGGAAAATCGGTAAAAATTCCATTGATCCACTACTTGCTTTAGATACAACAGGAGTTAATGAAGGTGAATTTTTCTTAGTCATTACAATGAAATCTACCCCTAAGAAGTATGCACTTCTAATTATTGCACCAATATTATGTGGGTCCATAATTTCATCAAGGAATAAACCAATAGGGAATAATTTCCCTTGATTTTCTTTAATTGAAAATGGAACCGTTTGAGTAATATCATTTTTAACATCATCTGCAAATATTGTGGAATCATTGATTAAACTTATATTGAAATGAGATGTTTCATCGTTTTGTATTGAACCTAAATGATTAATTTCAACAATATCTAATGGTTTAGTCTCCAAAACAATATTGTTATGAAGATTAAATTTACTTAATTGATTTAATTCTTGTTTATTACTTTCTTGTAATGTAATTTTCTTATCACTTAATCCCAATGATTTTAATTTTTCTTTTATAAATTGATGAGTATCCTCACCATAATAATAAATTTTATCTAAGGTATCCCTTCTTCTTTCATTATTTAATGCAGCAATGACACTATTAGTACCGTAAATATATTCTAATAAAGGATTAGATTGAAGTTTTCCCCATGAGTTTCTACGATCTGGAGATACTTTAAATTTTTGTAAATGTTCAAAACGATTAGTTTTCTGATCTTGTTTAATTTGTTTTAATTTATTTACATGTGCTAATTTTTTACCATATTTATCCTCCTTTGGTTTTAATTTCTGTTGTGCATGAACATGAGCGAACTTATTCTTAAAATATTTTTCCTTTGTTGATCTGATATCGGATCCCTTATTATTACTACTATTACTATTTTTCTTATTTTCCCATGATTTCTTTGGTGTTTCAACATTTAAATATTTATCAAATGAAGTTTTTTTGTATTGTTTCAATAATGGTATTGATCCATTTGTACTAAACGTTCTTTTCCACATTCAAACGTGAAATGTATATGGGTGTATGATATACAGTGAGTTTATTTGAACAGATCTGTGCCTATTACTACTAATTTTTGATGATTTTATAAATGTGTCTATTCTTCATATGTCGTTAATCCGGTATAAAAGGTAATATTATATTTTCAACGGTACATTTTACAAAGCGATATTTCGAGACTCAGTCTGGGAAGAGAGTAAGAACAGTAGATGCTGTAAGACAAGGTTGTTTGTGGATATAGTTGTTACAACGTTACAATCAAGCTACTCTTATGAATATATGTTTACGTACATACGCATTACGCTATAAGATCACAACTGTATATAATTTAGCGTTTCGATACCAAATATATAAGTAACAGATCTCACACAATCGCATTTCTTTAGTCATACTCATCAGATATGAAAATAGTATTCACTTCACGTATACATCAACCTTCTCTACCATCTGTTACTTCTTATATACACATCTATCATTAATTAATTAATTTAATATAAATAAATGTAAATTCCGAAGAAGTCAAAAATTTTGTTCGTTCGTACGTACGTTCGTTACGGAAATTGATACCGAGACACCCGTATCCGTTGTTGGTGTGCGGTGATTATACAGCAAGTAATGTTCATAGGGTACCATTGCTGTTATTGTATGTAGTTCTCCGGTGTAATTAGTGTAATTGAGAGATATTATTGTTACTATTATTATGAGTAACTTCAGACAAGATACGAAACATAACAGAAGATTGTGTTTATATAAGAAGGGTATATGGTTCGTGTTCTCTTGTGTAGTTATTATCTACTGTATCCGCCAAACTATCAAAACAACATAGCAATATGAGTAGAGTGGCACAAGTTAAAAGAATTACTAATGAAACAAAAATTAATGTATCTATTTCATTAAATGGTGGTTCAATACAAAGAATTCAACCAAGTTTATTAGATAAGAAATCCAGTGATGATGATGTAGCAAGTCAGACTACTTCATCACAAATTATTGATATTCATACAGGTATTGGTTTCTTAGATCATATGATTCATGCTTTGGCAAAACATGCTGGTTGGTCCTTAATTTTAGAATGTGTAGGTGATTTACATATTGATGATCATCATACTACTGAAGATTGTGGTTTAGCATTAGGTCAAGCATTTAAAGAAGCATTAGGTGAAGTACGTGGTATTCGTAGATTTGGTAATGGTTTTGCTCCATTAGATGAAGCTTTATCTAGAGCAGTAATAGATATTTCAAATAGACCTTATGCAGTAATAGATTTAGGTCTGAAAAGAGAAAAAATTGGTGATTTATCATGTGAAATGATTCCGCATTTCTTAGAAAGTTTCTCTGATACTGCAAGAGTTACTTTACATGTTGATTGTTTACGTGGTAATAATGATCATCATAGATCAGAGTCTGCTTTTAAAGCATTGGCTGTCGCTATCAAAGAAGCTATATCATCTAATGGTACTAATGATATTCCATCAACTAAAGGTGTATTGATGTAGTTGCAATTTGATGAATATGTATATGTGATATAATAACGTATATAACGATGACCTCCGTATGTAGTGATAAATAGCATGTAATTCTTAATACTACGTACAAATTACGGACGCGACAGCAACCAACGCAGGCCGTAACGAAATTTTTGTCAAAAAAAGAATTAAATTTTCACGAATTTTTTCTTCCTTCATTGGGAATAATTAATTAACTAACGAATATGGATGGAAAATGTTGATGCAGTAATGAATTATACCAACTTAGTTCACTAAGAACAATAAAATGTAAATTAATTTATTAAAAGGGAAAAAACAATTTTAAGTTTTCTTAATATATTTATTTTATTTATTTTACAATTTCTCTTGTTGTTACTATTTAATTAATTTTTCAATACACAACAGACTAATATTATTCTCCATTTATTATGGCTGATTTATCTGAACAAGTTCAAAATTTATCTATCAATGATCATGATGACAAGAACGGTTATGTTCCACCTCATTTAAGAAATTCTGGTGGTAACAGACCTCAAAGATCCGTTGATAGTCAAAATAATAATGGCTATAGTGGCCGTGGTAATCGTGGTGGCAATAGCTTCTTCGGTGGTAACAATAATAGACGTGATGGTGGTAACAGTTTCTTTGGTGGTAACAATAATAGACGTGGTGGTTTCGGCAATAACAATAATAGAAACAGTAGAGGTGGTAATTTCGGTAGATGGGTCGATGGTAAACATATCCCAGGTAAAAATAATGAAAGAGTTGAATTAGAATTATTTGGTGCTCCAGATGATCCAGGTTTCCAATCTTCTGGTATTAATTTCGATCATTATGATGATATTCCTGTTGAAGCGTCTGGTGATAACGTACCTGAACCAATTACTGAATTTACTTCTCCTCCATTAGATGAATTATTATTCGAAAATGTTCAATTAGCTCGTTTCACTAAACCAACACCTGTTCAAAAATATTCTATCCCAATTATTGCTGAAGGTAGAGATTTAATGGCTTGTGCTCAAACTGGTTCTGGTAAGACAGGTGGTTTCCTTTTCCCAGTCTTATCTGAATCATTTAAGAATGGTCCATCTCCTGTTACTAACAACAGTGGTTACTCTTATCAAAGAAAAGCTTATCCAACTGCAGTTATCATGGCTCCAACAAGAGAATTAGCAACTCAAATTTTCGATGAAGCTAAAAAATTCTGTTACAGATCTTGGGTTAAACCTTGTGTTGTTTACGGTGGTTCTCCAATTGGTAATCAAATGAGACAAATGGATCAAGGTTGTGATTTATTAGTTGCTACTCCAGGTCGTTTAAACGATTTATTAGAACGTGGTAAAATCTCTTTATCTAACGTTAAATATTTAGTCTTAGATGAAGCTGATAGAATGCTAGATATGGGTTTCGAACCACAAATTAGACACATTGTCGAAGATTGTGATATGACTCCAGTTGGTGAAAGACAAACTCTGATGTTCTCTGCTACTTTCCCAGATGATATTCAACATTTAGCTCGTGATTTCTTATCTGACTATATCTTCTTATCTGTTGGTAGAGTTGGTTCAACTTCTGAAAATATTACTCAAAAGATTATGTACGTTGATGATATGGATAAAAAATCAGCCTTATTAGATATCTTATCTGCTCAAAATGAAGGTTTAACTTTAATCTTCGTAGAAACTAAGAGAGAAGCTGATAACTTAACTGATTTCTTAATTATGCAAAACTTTAGCGCTACTGCTATTCATGGTGATCGTACTCAACAAGAAAGAGAACGTGCTTTAGCTGCTTTCAGATCTGGTAGAGCTAATTTATTAGTTGCCACTGCTGTCGCTGCAAGAGGTTTAGATATTCCAAACGTTACTCAAGTTATTAACTACGATTTACCAACTGATATCGATGATTACGTTCATAGAATTGGTAGAACTGGTCGTGCTGGTAACACTGGTACAGCTATTGCTTTCTTCAACAGAAATAACTCTAACGTCGCTAAGGGTTTATTCGAAATTTTAACTGAAGCTAATCAAGAAGTTCCACAATTCTTATCTGATGCTGTAAGAGACTCTGGTAGAAGTAGATCTAACAGAGGTTTCGGTTCTCGTAGCAACAGTAGTAGAGATTACCGTAAACAAGGTAACGGTAGTTTCGGTGCCAAGGGTAGAGATAACTCTTGGGGTGGTTCCAGAGGTGGTTCTGGTAACTCTGGTTGGGGTAACTCTGGTAGTTCTGGTAATTCAGGCTGGGGTAACTCTAGTAGATCTAACAACAACAGTAGTTGGGGTAATGGTTCTTCTAGCAACAATCAATCATGGTGGTAATCGTAACATATATTTTAAGAAATAGAATAATACTTTCTTTTTTTTTCTCTCCGTTTTTATTACTATTTCTTAATTGCGAAGAAAATTGGAAATTTTCAAAACAATATGATGATCCTCATTAGCGTTTTAATGTTCATATCCATTAGTTATGTTTTTTGATATTTTAATTGAGTACATCTTCATTTAATACATTTTCCAATTTTCGTATTTTCTTTTATTATATTTTTTATCGCTTTTTCACCTCTCCTGTTTTGTCGTTGTTTAGTAAAACAAGACCAGTATCCATTTGCACTGTTCAATACTTGTGGAACTTTTTTATCATTTTCTTTTTCCTGTATATCCACTTTTTTTTATTATTTTAGGTTAATAAAACCATTATAGAAATTTCTAGAATTGTTATGAAGAACAATACAAGAATAATCAAGATTTATTCACATAGAAAACAAATTAAACAAAGATAACTAAAAAAAAAATATTAGACTAACACGTTTTCTATTTCCCTTACTTTATTTATCTTAAAAACTAATGAAACTTAATTCCAATAAAGATACATATAAAAAATATTATGTCTCTTTTTTTAAACTATAATATTCAAAACAAGTCTAGCATACTTAATTTTTATTAGTCTTAAAATCTAGTTTTCTTTTTTAGGGTTAAAAAGGTTGAAGAAACTTTAAATTTTAAAAGTTTCTTTAATTTATGGTGCATTTATATTTATTGTATACTAAACTATTATTACTATATTTGTTATATATTTAAAAATATATATATATTACTTTCAATTTCTTTTGATTTGTAGTCTATGTGTTGATGAAATGGATGGTATATTGACAAGGTTGTGGATCACGACCAAATTTATAGTTTTTGTTAGTGCATTACTATTTCCGATTAAAAAATATTTATGTTTTTTGGTAGATATTTAAATTTTATCGTTTTGTTTCTTATCCTGTAAGAAGATTCTCGAATTTCAGTTAAAAAAATGAAGCTTAATAATAACGTTTTAGACATCTCATTTTAGGTTTATACACTCTGTTGGGAATTATAATATGATGAAACATGAATTTATATTTACAGAAGTCGTATATAATGTCGCAATAATCGTGTGTCTTTTAAAATACCACTTATTATCACGAAAAAAATGGATGCTCATGATTTCAATGCGAATGCTAATAATTTCTATTTACAAATATTTACCACTGATAATACCAATATACATTGTGATTTTCTTCTGATTTGGTATTAACTAGTTTTAATGTATCTACATTTCTGTGTCTACGACCTGATAGATCATGGCTTGTTCGTTCCAAGTACATCTCCTTCATCTTACCAGATATATCTGTCTCGTTATGATCCATTGGATACACAGAACTGATTAATGGTCTGTTGTTTGGACAACTTGGTGTTTTACCCTTCGAGTCTATGAATTGTCTATAATTAGTAATGATTGTCTTTTCAAGAGGTTCTCTGATACAAATTTCGATCCCTTTAGGTAACCATATTTCGTAAAATCCCTTAAATTCATAAGAACCAGTTGATCTCAATAAGAAATAACCGATATCTTTCATTACAACCTCGATACTTCCTTGGAATGGAGGAAGTACGTACCTTACAAATTTTGATTTATCACATGTAGCCTCGGTCAGACCACAGAAATTCTTTAAAGGATGAGTTGAATTAGGTTGGGTACACTCACTGAATACTTCTAAAGCTTTATCTATCGATTTAAATTTACTATGTTGTCCAGGGATATAACTGACAATTTGATTAATCGTATCTTTTGGAGGAACTAGGAAAAATATACCACCTACAGTATAACAATACCCATTCTCTGTACCTTTGACACTTATATAATGTTTCTTTTTAATTTTCTTACTATCAAATAATTCGGTCTTTCTTATCTGTTGTAACCAATCCCTTGATATGATATTTTCTAAATATGCGGTATTGACCTTATTCGAGTAACCAGGTAAATCAAACACAATTTTCTCATTAATATTAAAAGCTTGTAAATTTCTTGTCATATTTGGAACATGATAAACACCTGCACTATGAATTTTCATATGTTGTTTCATATTTCTGATCTCGTATTCGTTATTGCGAAACATATTGCCTTTTTTATCGAAAAAGACTCTTGTTCCTACATATTTCTTTATTAATGCATTAATCAATGATGATTTACCCGCGTTAGCATTCCCCAGAAGATATGTCCTACTCTTCAATAGAGAATACAATGTATCAAGGTTCCATGATTTCACTGATGAAATTGCAAGGCTCTTGTTTGTTATAACATCAAGATGATATTTGAGGAAACCTTTCAAAAATGATGGAACCTCTTTTTGTAATGTAGATTTTGTTCCAATAACTTGATCTGCTTTTGTTAATACTAAATCAACATTATATCTCTTGTCATGTAACAAATCATAATTTAAACCTAACGGAAACTCCGGTAATGACACTAAATGCATTATATTACTTTGTTCTGGTACGTTGTGCATTATCTCATTATAAGTAAATTTACCGAAATCTTCAACATTATATTTATTTTGATGTAGTGCATCGTTACACCTTTTACAAATGGGAGGAGATTCTAGTTTCTTCTGTCTATCTGTTTCATGAGCTGCTGTCAACTTTTGGATATCCTGACTGAACATTGCGTATTTTATCTGGTTCATATCAGGTTTCTTAGTAGTATCATGATAATTAGTCGCACATTTCGTAAAATAACCTTTCTTATGCGAATCTGTACTCTGTAATTCTACACCACATGAATTACAATTTATGAATCTTTTGTATATAGATGCAAGCCTTAACAGGTTACCATTCGGTGTTCTTTCCACTAACATTGCTCTTCGAACTTATTAATCTTGTCAACAACTTGGTCGAATAATATGTGTCCTCAGATTATAATCACAAGCTTCTTCACTTAGTTGATATCTTCATGAGTTATGCAGTTCTTGTATGGAAGTTCATGATTCTTTAAACTTCAAATATGTAAATTCGAGATTTAAACCCTAATCCCTCTAGCCCTAATACAAATCACTACGGACGAGTTGAAAATTTTCAATGTAAAAAATTTCGAAGATTGAAAGTTTTTCATTTTTTTTTCTTGCATTTTGAGATGAGATGAGATGAGCTTCGTCCTTCTTGCAGTAATGCTTAGTGAATTTATGATAAAATATTTACTTTACATATTCAAGTTGTACAAAAGCCATATAAACTACAACAACAATAAAGTCTTGTTTATTTTGTACAAATCATATACTCAATCGAAATCAAACTATATATACCGAATCAAAATGGGTAGAACATCAAAGGCCACTAAGAAGTTCCAGACTAAACATTTAAAGCACACTTTAGATCACAGAAAGAAAGAAAAGCAACATAAGCAAAAGATTCAAGGTCGTCGTGGTAATAAATCTGAGGAAGAAAAAAGTAGAAATGCTCTAACTAGAGAAGAACAAAAATTAAAGCAATCTGCTAAGGAAGAAGTCTTCAAAGATATGTCCGTTGAAGAATACTTTGACAAAGGTATTGAAATTCCAAAGGAAAGTAAGAAATCTAAGGCTGCCAGAAAGGAAAAGCAAGATGACGAAGATGATACCTCTTCGGAAGAAGAAGATATGGCTACCTCTATGGCTACTTTATCTAAGAATGATCCAGAATTTTTCAAATATTTACAAGACAATGATAAAGGTTTATTAGATTTTGGTGCTTCTAACCCATTAGATGCCATCAATGACGATGAAGAAGGTAAAGAAGATGCTGATGATGAAGATAAAGAAGCTGCAGCTGATGTTGTCCAAAAGACTGAATTAACTGTTGCTTTAGTTAGACAATGGAAGAAAACTCTACGTGAGAAACCATCTTTGAAATTATTAAGAAACGTAGCTGTTGCATTCAAAGGTGCCGTTAACATGAATAATGATGAACATTTAGAAGAATACAAATACACCATCTCTGAAGAAAAAGCTTTCCAAGAATTAATGTTCGTTGCATTAAAGGATTTCCCATCTGCCGTTCAAAAGATGGTTCCATATAAAATAGTTAAGGAAGCTAGAACATTGCCATCTAACAAGAACGTCTCTAAGATCTCTTCAATTATTAAAGCTCATTGTGCTTCTTTACTAGTTTTATTAAATGATATCACAAACACCGAAACCGCAGCTATGGTCTTACATTCTGTCAACCAATTACTACCATACATTATCTCTTACAGAAGAATATTAAAGGAAATGATTAAAAGTATTGTCGAAGTATGGGCTACAAGTAGAGATGTGGAAACACAAATTGCTACTTTTGCATTTTTACACAACGCTTCCAAGGAATTCAAGAAGGCTATGTTAGAAACTGTCCTAAAATCCACCTATTCTACTTTTGTTAAAAACAGTCGTAAAACTAATATTCGTACAATGCCTTTGATTAACTTCCAAAAGAATTCTGCTGCTGAATTATTTGCTATCGATGAAATGTTAAGTTACCAAGTTGGTTTTGAATTTGTTAGACAATTAGCTATTCACTTAAGAAATACTATGAACGCTACAACCAAGAAGACCAGTAAAGGTGATTCTGCTGAAGCTTACAAAATTGTTTACAACTGGCAATTCTGTCATTCTCTAGATTTCTGGTCTCGTGTTTTATCCTTCTCATGTAACCCAGAAAAGGAACAAGGTCACACGTCTCCTCTAAGAGAAATGATTTTCCCATTGGTTCAAGTTACCATTGGTGTTACCAGATTAATTCCAACTGCTCAATTTTTCCCATTAAGATTTTATTTAATTAGATCTTTGATCAGATTGTCTCAAAACACCGGTGTCTACATTCCAATCTTCCCTCTATTATCTGAAATTTTATCTTCAACTGCATTCACAAAGGTTCCAAAGAAGAAAGAAAATCTTGAAGCTTTCGACTTTGATCACAACATCAAATGTACACAAGCATACCTAGGTACCAGAGTCTACCAAGAAGGTTTAGCTGGTCAATTTGTTGATTTATTGGGTGAATTCTTCACATTATACTGTAAGAGTGTCTCATTTCCAGAATTAGTTACTCCAGCTGTTATCATTTTACGTCGTTACATCAAAAACTCAAGAAATGTTAAATTTAACAAACAGTTATCCAATGTTGTTGATAAATTACAACAAAACTCTAAGTTTATCGAAGAAAAGAGATCCGAAATTGATTTCAGTCCAAATAACAAGACTGAAGTAAATAGATTCTTAAATGAAGTTGCATGGGAAAAGACCCCATTAGGTGCTTATGTTGTTGTTCAACGTGAAGTTAGAGATGAAAAAGCTAAATTATTGAGAGAATCAGTAGAGGAAGATGATAAAGAAAAGGAAGATGCCAAGAAGAGAGAAGATGAATTATCATCTGAAGAAGAAGAAGAGGATGTTGAAATGTCCGATTAAAGAATTATGTAATTATTGTTCGTGCATTCTATATAAACATTACATTTGTAAATTATCTCATATAAAAAATAAATTGAATATTTTGATCACAAACTGAATGTCCTGGAACAAACTCGCTTTAAAATACCTATAGTTCTTGAAAATTTTATATATTATATACAATATAAAAGCTTAAAAATAAATATACCGATGAAACCCTGAAATAATTATTGAAAATTGATCTTTTGAATACCTCATTCTTGGAAAATATCGTCCAATTTTAATCTTGGTGCAATGTTCATAGATAATAATTCTTGGAACAACAATTTGGCTGCATATGGAATAGTCATCTTGATAACATTTTCTGCACTCTTACAAGTGGTACACCAACCACTGTACCCCATTAAACCACATGAGTTACATACATCAACTTCGAAGGCATCAGAACTGATCATTAATCTTTCTAGTAATAATTGAGAGGCACCGTAAGCGATAACACAATCTCTTTCCATCTCACCTAATCTCAGACCACCATCTCTAGATCTACCTTCGGTAGGTTGACGAGTTAAGACAGCTCTTGGACCTCTTGCTCTTGCGTGCATTTTATCTAAGACCATATGCTTTAACTTTTGATAATAGATAGGACCAAAGAAAATGTAAGCTTGTAGACATTCACCAGTGATACCAGAATATAACATATCCTTACCAGAATAGTTAAAACCTTGATCCACAAGAATTTTAGACATATCTTCTAGTTTAGAACCACCGAAACATGTACCATATTCTAGAGAACCATTCAAGACACCCGCTTTACCCGAAATAAGTTCGATCATCTTACCAACAGTCATACGAGATGGGAAACCATGAGGATTCATAATAATATCCGGTGAAATACCTTGGTCATTGAAAGGTAAATCTTCTTGTTTAACAATGATACCACAAACACCCTTTTGACCATGTCTGGATGAGAATTTATCACCAAGTTCGGGTCTCCTGTTTTGTCTTAATAAAACCTTGATCAATGCTTGATCATTATCCGAAACAGACATCATAACTTGATCAATATGAGATGCTTCTGGTGCTCTATAGACTACTGGAGTCTCCTTAAATTGGGATGTGGCATCACCAGAAAATGGTTCAGTAGAGTTCAATGGAATAGATTTGTTAATATAAATTTGACCACTCTCAACCTTCATACCGACTTCACCTAAACCATCCGGACCTAGAGATTTATGTTGCCATATAGGTTCACCATT
>JAXQGP010000204.1:0-32655 GCA_037040125.1 Kazachstania sp. M6911
ACCGAAGCTGATGGTTCTTTGAAGAACAATAATAATAATAACATTCAACAAGACGTTTCTCAACAATTACTTCCACAAGCCACAGCTCCAGCAGCAGCTCCTGTTTCTCAAGATGATGATGCTTGGACTGCAAGACCTGCAGCTAAATCTCAACCAGATTTACTCTCTGGTAGTTCCAATTTCACTGGTTCCATGCAAGATTTATTAGATTTACAACCATTAGAACCAAAGAAGGCTGAACCTGCCCAAGTTCCAGAACCAAATTTGAACAATTTGGAACCGGTCAAAACTGGTAATGCAGCCGCTGCTGCTGCTCCAATTGCCACTGCTACTACAGGTGGTGCCAACTTGGTTCCATTAGATCCATTTAAGACTGGTGGTAACAACATTTTACCAATCGGTACTGGTTACGTGATGATGCCAATTGCTACTGGTGGTTTAATGCCAATGCAAAGAACTGGTGGTCTAGGTATGCCTGCAACTACATTCGGTGCCCCACAGTTAACCGGTGGTATATTACCTGTTCAAAAGACAAGTGGAGGTTTAATACCTATTGCTACAACAGGTGGTCTAATGCCACAAACTACTTTTGGTGCTCAAATTACAGGTGGTTTAATGCCAATGCAAACTACTGGTGGTTTAGTACCATTACAAAGAACAGGTGGTATGATGCCACAAACTACATTTGGTGCAGCTCCTCCATTAGGATCTATCTTACCAGTACAAAGGACAGGTAATGGTTTGGTGCCATTACAAACTACAGGTGGTGCTATGCCAAATACTACTTTCATGAACCCAGCTTTAACCGGTGGCGCTATGCCACAAACAAGTTTCATGAACCCTACCTTAACTGGTGGTATGAATACAATGGTCAACCCTGCATTAACCGGTGGTGTGAACCCAATGATGAACCCAGCTTTAACAGGTGGTATGAATAATATGGTTAACCCAGCTTTAACTGGTGGCATGAACCCAATGATGAATCCAGCCCTTACAGGTGGTGCTATGCCACAAACTAGTTTTGGTAATCAAATGACCGGAGGTGCCATGCCTCAAACTGGTTTTGGTAATCAAATGACCGGAGGTGCCATGCCTCAAACTTCTTTCGGTGCCCCAGTAATGCAACAAGCTAATACCATGCCAATGCAAATAACGGGTGGGTTCCAACCTCAGTCACAATTCGGTATGACATTACAGAGAACAGGGGGTGTAATGCCAATTAATAATGGTGTCAATAATATTACACAAGGACTACAGAATACAACAATTTCTCAACCACAACAATTACAAACACAACCAACAGGTTTTGGATTCGGTAATGGACCTCAACAAACTCAACAAGGTAGACAAGCAAATATATTTAATGCTTCAGCTGCCAATCCTTTTGGATTTTAATGTACCGTAGTGATGATGTATACAATGTAACAAAAATAAAATCACATTTGTTTTTAAATGAAAATATTTGTATAAATTAATGTGTAAATTCTAATAAATAAATAAATAAAAGTAATGCTAATTCGAGATTTTGTCTTTATTATAAAAGGTATTTTTTTTTTGAAACGTTTTATGTTAATGTTGTTTTTGTCCTGAACTTTTTCAGAAACAGAATAAATAATAAATATATAATAATAAATAAGGAATACTAATTAAAGGCATTATCTGCGAAATGAGATATATTAAAATAAATATTGCTCTCAATAATTATATGCATTAAGTTGATAAAATATAAATAATCAACCAGTTTGGGGTCATGAGAAGTAAATTGATTACCAGTCTTGATGAACGACATCGTAAGTAGTTAATGGCTTTGGCTTAACGAATTTTTGTTCTTTAATATCCACTGGGAATTTAACTAAAGCAGAACCGCCTTCCCAGAAAGAGTATTTGTCCTTTCTGACCTTTTCGTATTTGGAAATGAAATCTTCTAGTTGTAGAGTTAGACTGATATCATCAAAACCGTTTAATAGACAGTACTTTCTGAATTCTTCAACTTCAAAGTGTGGTACTAAGACATTACCTTGATCATCGGAAATGTTTTGGTTTGGTAAATCAATCTTTAATTGACCACCGTTTCTAGCAATTGGAATCAACTTTTCGTTAATGACCTTAGCATCCACTCTGATTGGTAGTAAACCGTTCTTGAAAGAATTATTGTAGAAAATATCACCGAAGGATGGAGCAATCATACATTTGATACCGAAATCCTTTAGAGCCCAAGGAGCGTGTTCTCTTGAAGAACCACAACCGAAATTATCACCAGTGACAACTAAGACTTCAGCGTTTCTCCATGGTTCGACATTTAAAACGAAGTCTGTTTCTTTATCCTTACCATTAGCATCCTTTTGGAATCTCCATTCGTAGAATAAACCAACACTTAGACCAGTTCTCTTGATAGTCTTCAAAAATTGTTTTGGAATAATAGCATCAGTATCTACATTAGCTTTATCTAATGGAGCAGCAATACCAGTTAAAGTAGTGAATGGGTTCATACCACCAGAAGAAGCCTTAGTATCAGACTTAACTGGGGATGGAATGTCATCGACTTCATCTTCTTCGATATCAGTTGGAGCATCAGATGGTTGAACTGGTTCTTCGTGGTTGTAAGCAGCAGTCTTTAGATCTTCATCTTCATCAGAAGAAATTTCAACCTTAGCAGTTTCTGGTTTGTTAATCTTGAAAGTTCTAATATCGGTGATGTGACCGGTAATAGCAGCGGCAGCAGCCATAGCAGGAGACATTAAATGAGTTCTACCTTGGTAACCTTGACGACCTTCGAAATTTCTGTTAGAAGTAGAAGCACAACGTTCCTTTGGAGATAAAATATCTGGATTCATACCTAGACACATGGAACAACCGGCTTCTCTCCATTCGAAACCTGAATCTAAGAAGACCTTATCTAGACCTTCTTCTTCAGCTTGTCTCTTAACTAGACCAGAACCTGGAACAATCATAGCTCTCATGATATTTTTAGCCTTCTTGTGACCTCTAACGACAGCAGCAGCACTTCTTAAATCTTCAATACGAGCATTAGTACAAGAACCGATGAAAACCTTGTCAACTGGGATTTCAGTTAATGGAGTGTTTGCTTCTAGACCCATATATTCTAGAGCTCTTAGCATACCAGATTTCTTAATTGGATCATCGACCTTAGATGGATCTGGAACGGAACTAGAGATTGGTAGAGCATCTTGTGGAGAAGTACCCCAGGTAACAGTTGGAGCAATTTCAGCACCATCGATAACAACTTCAGAATCGAATTTAGCATCCTTATCAGAGTATAATGATCTCCAGAAAGTTAAACCCTTTTCCCATTCTGCACCAGTTGGAACTAAAGGTCTACCTTGTAGATATTCGAAAGTTTTCTCATCTGGAGCTATCATACCAGCTCTAGCACCTGCTTCGATAGACATGTTACACATAGACATTCTAGCTTCCATAGATAAAGCTTCAATGGCTTCACCAGCAAATTCAATAACGGAACCAGTACCACCAGCGGTACCAATTAAACCAATAATATGTAGAACTAAATCCTTTGAAGTGACACCTTCATTCAAAGTACCAGTAACTTTAATTCTCATATTCTTACTCTTTGCTTGAATTAAAGTTTGAGTAGCTAAGACATGTTCGACTTCAGAAGTACCGATACCGAAAGCAAGACAACCGAAAGCACCATGTGTAGAAGTATGAGAATCACCACAAACGACAGTAGTACCTGGTAAAGTGAAACCTTGTTCTGGACCAATGATATGAACGATACCTTGTCTATCTTCTTGCATACCTAGGTAAGGAACGTTGAAATCCTTAACATTGTTTTCAAGGGTCTTAACTTGTAGACGAGAATCAGCTTGTTTAATGAAAGTATCGACAATCTTGAAATTTTTTCTAGATTCAGTTGGGATATTGTGATCAACTGTAGCTAGAGTACAATCAGTTCTTCTAACTTTTCTACCAGCATTAGTTAAACCTTCGAAAGCTTGTGGAGAAGTAACTTCATGAATGATATGTCTATCAATGTATAATAGATAAGAACCGGCTTCATTCTTGTGAACGACGTGAGCGTCAAAGACCTTATCGTATAAGGTTCTTGGACCAGTAGATGGAGTATAAGACATTATTATTAATGTTTTTATTTATTTATGTTTATTTGTTGTAAAAAAGATTTTATTTTGTTTTGTAAATGTCACCCCTTAAAAAGTATATTAATGTTATGTAATATTCTTATTTTTTTTCAGTTGGAAATTGAAAAATATTGATTATCCTTAAAAAAAACTTAAATTGTATTGGGAAATGATTTACCTCAGCAGATCTCAAACTAATAACAAATGTAATAATGTTTGTATATAAAATTTCTATTGTATATAAATTTAATAAAAACAATAATTACGAATAAGAAATTAAAGAATTGATAAATGTTGAATGTGTCTATGGTTCTTATATAATACTGAAAATATTCTCATCTGCAGGAAATAAATTAGTTAGTGACTAAGTTTTAAACTAATTGAACTAGAACCACTCACAAAGATACCCTCTGAGTCAAGCAATGGACAAATGGCCAAAACTGCAGTGTCTCCTTTAATAACAATAACAATTACTGATCATCAATTTTTCACTCTGTCACCGTTACCGTAACATTAATTAATTAATTACTATGGTGTGCGCGTTGTCGCTGTGCGTTGAAATGCAAACAAAAATTTGGTCGTTGCCGGTATCGGTGCGGGAGCGGGACCGGCGAGTGGCAGGTCAGTTTGTGTGTGGATGGGTGGACCCAGTTCCGGTACCGGTGAGTGATCGTCTATTTTGGTTTTTTTACTGTTACAAAATGAATTACATATGAAATCTTACGACTTATAGTCTGTTTAATGTGAATGCAATCGATAATACCGGTCGATGAAGAGTGTAGTTTAGCCGCCGAGGTCCTGTATTACTCATAGAGTTTATTTGGTGTACTCCTTCTTTGACGAGGATAGTTCTAAGACCTGAGTCCAACATCCAAGGTCATGAGTCCATCTATAAGAGTTGGTACTATCTTGTTCTTGTGTCGCTATCTCTACTATAAGTGACTTCCCGTTGTCGTCTACTTTACAGTTACGAACACATGAATTGATACGTACTTTATGTCCCTGGACAGGTTTACCATTAAGTATAGGTAATACAGGTACGTTCTTGAATACACATTTTAGCAATGTGATATCCCACACAAAAAATAACCCTCTTTCAGTAAATGCGATCAAATATTGATCATGATTAAATAATTTGATAATCTTGTGACCTAATTGTATACCTGGAGATTTCAATTGTCCTGTTTGTTTAATTAAATATATTGTACCATTGACTGTAGATACACACCAACATTTACATGATGGAATACCTATAACACATAATACTACCTCGGGGATGAACAATTCAATGGTTCTTTTACCGCTTGAATAACCTAGTATTCTGGTTGGATTCTCTAATAACGCTTCGGTATCGAATTGAATTGATCTTTCAACACCATTATGTATCTCTAATGTATGGAAATTACTCATGGAACCACATTCCTTCAATACAGTATCTGTATCAGGTACGATACTTGAACATTCAATGTACCTAGTCGAAGGTTCATCACTCCATACTTTATCAGGTGTCATTTTGGAATTTAATGTCATTATGTACTCATTACCTATCATTGTATCATCCTCATTCATATCATCAATATCTGATCCCTCAGTGTCTTGTGTTTCAAATCTATTATATGATCTTTCTCGTACACCCATAATTAATGTATGGATACCAAGTCTAGGTATTGATACAGATTGGGTACCTATCTTTTTCATTAAACCCTTCGGTATACTTTCATTATTACCCTTTTTAACAGCAGATGATGATGATGGTGTTGACTGTTTGGATGGTGATCCCAGTTTTTTATCACTAGTTGATATGATAGATGTCGATGGAGTTGCTGCTGTCGTAGTGGGAGTGGTGGTGGTACTCCCACTGGATATTAGTGTCGGTACTACTCTTTTCTTACCATTCTTTATCATAGTTGTATTTAATTTCCCATCTTTCTTCTTCTTTGGGATCAGAATATTAACAGAACCTTCTTTCTTAAATGTATCCAGGGCAAGTCTCTTGGGCTGAATATCTGTATTTACCTTTTCTTTATTCTTACTTGGTGTTGTTAATTGAGGCCCAGAAAATCTTGTATCTAGTTCCTGTAATCTTTTCTTCTTTAACGATAATGCAGTAGCTTCTAATTTCAATTGTTTAACAGATTCTGGGAAATCCATAGAATCCTTATCTGCACCGTATCTATGTAAATGTTTAATATTATCCTCAATAGGTATAGCTTTACCTAATTCGTTCTCTTCAAATATAATCACAGTCAATGATGAATCCAATGACGAAACAAATAACATATCACCTGTAGCATTCCATGCTAAATCTGTAATGGATTTATTGGCTATATCAAAGGCAACGAAGATAGGTCTCATTTTACTAGTACTCCATACAGCCAAAGTTTTATCCTGACCTGCTGTTGCAACTATACTGTCAACACTCTCCTCTAATACATCACTATCTCGTTTTTTCGTCTTGTTTCCATTATTATTTGTACTTTCATATAATCTGGGACTGAACCTTGCCACTTCTGAAGGTGCATCATGACCGATTAAGCCGATATTTGTATCCCAATTACCTCTATTGATAATAGCTACCGAACTAACTGGACCATTTGTAGCGTTTGGAGCCGCTATATGTTGACCATCAGGAGACCATGATAATCTTCTAAAATATGTGGTCAACGGCGATTCCTTAAACGGTTCATAAACTATATGTTCAATAGTAAAGGATCCATCCCCCGTTTTATGATATCTAAAGATTTTCAAAGTTCTATCATCTGAAGCAGTAGCAAAATATTTATTCGCTGGATCAAATACAACACCTTTCACTTGTGATTGATGAACATCAAGTTTCTTCAATTTTTCAAATGTCGACCCATTCCATACTACAACTGATCTATCTAAGCCAACTGATACCAATATACTTGAATCAGGAGACCAACAAATATCTTGAATATCATTTTCATGTGCTACTAATCTTTTTCTGACGGTCCAATGCTCTTTATCAAATTCAGATCCAAATATAGGTTGTCCGCTTTGTTCTTCATCCAACGACCAAATCAATAGAATTCTATCATCAGAACCACTAGCAAGATATTTTCCATCTGGTGAAAATTTAACACATGTAACAGACCCAGTATGTCTATTCATACTTGCTAATGGTCTCTTTAACTCTGGATCAATATCATTTGAACTCAATTTCGGATTTCGTTTCTTTAGATCAATAACTTGTTTAATTGAGTCAACTGACCATATTATAATCTTACCATCAAGCCCACCAGTTGCGATACTTTTCCCATCGGGACTTACGTCAACTGTATAAATTTCATAATGTCGTGATTCTTCCTTATGCGTCAACCATGGGAATTTTAATACCTTCATTCGAATATATAATAATTATTTGTGTGTTGGATTTCTTTGATATATTTCGATTCAATTCTCAAATTACTTCTATGATGTTTGTGATATGTTCTTATTGATATAATGCTCGAGTTTTGGTGTTTTCGCGGTAAACGCCTTTGTTTGTTTTGTTTAATTTTTTGTCCTGTCAAAATGACTAAAGTTGTTCAACTTTTAAAGGAATTTCAATACGAACTCTTTGAAAAAAAAAAATTTTATTTTTTTTGTTTAATTATATATGGGTATTATATGTATTTAACTTAAACATGTGTATGTGTGATTATATTGTCTATTTAAATCTCATTAAGTCACCAGTACTTCTAACTTCATTTTCCTTCCTTTTGAAAAGACTATTTCTTCTCAGGTTGCTTAATGTACTGTATTCCAGAATGGTAGCAATCTTATTCAATTGATCTCTTCCTGGGCCCATAAATTTCTCATTGTTATTATTCTTCAAAAGTAAAATCACTAAATAACGTAACCATAACAGATTTGTTCTTGGTTCGAAATTCTTCCATGTGGATTCACCATTGAAATATTGTCTCATTGTTTGATACATATCAAATGCATATTCTTTTTTATTTTGATAGAAAATTGGATGATCTAATCTTTTATAAAAAATCTGTGGATCATTGGAGTTTGGGGTCTCTGCTCTACATGTTTCCATGTCACATAATGTTACGTTTCCATTACCATCCACCAGGATATGATCCAATGTCAAATTTCTATGTTCAAATCCAAATTTTGTCTCTGTAACGTATAAGATAGTTGCACATTGCCAAAATATATTTAAACATTGTGACCAACTATGCATTGTAGTAGTCTCTAATGGAGTACCGTGATCTTTGAAAAACAAATATAATGTCAATTGTGGGTCATCATCTGTGTTAGTCATCTTATGAACATATGATTGTAATAAAATTGGTAAACCTGGTGTACCGTTTGTTAGATTCAATATCATTAATTCATTTAAGGACATTGTCTTCTCTGAAGAATTTAAAGAAAGTTTCTTACAGATTACAGTCTGTGTTGGATCTCTAGTTGAAATCATTCTCCATACTTTATCGGTCAGTTTCAAAGAATTTTCAACAGAAAGAACTTCTAATGAAGTATGTTCAGCCTGTTTCAAATCCGCATCAGAAAGAATATATTTAATTGAAGTCAAATTTAAGACTTGGTTCAATATTGTTTCATCAAATTGTTTTCTATTGATTGGAGTAGATGCATTAAGAGATAATAACGATGTTGAATTCTTTAACTTCGCTCTGATCTTTTCACGAGATACTTCATCAGGGATAGGTAATGAAATTACATTATTTGATGAATTCGTTTTGTTCACACTATTACTTCCTGATCCTGAAGAAATGAAACTTGATCCATCATCATTAGTGGTATTCGACTTTCTTCTAGATTTAAATTTCTTTAACGAAGAATATGAGGTCTTGTGTTTTAAACTAATTGACAAACTTGATGAGGATCTTTTGTTTTGTATAGACTTTCTACGTTCAGTAGAATTATTAACTACAGTACCACTACTGTTACCATTATTAATCGATGACGAATCACTAAAGAAACTCAAATGGAAATCAGTAAATGATGTTCTATTACGAATAGAATTGTTATTTGGTCCCACATTATTATTGCCAATAGTTGATGAATTACTTGAGATAGAGATTGCAGAACTATGTCTATTACGTTCATTATTATTTTTATTAATGTTTAAAGATTGAGTTGAAATAGATTTTGTTATTTCTCCAGTAGCCTTTTTCCAAAATTTCCATTTATCAGAATTTTGATTTGTTAAATTATTTTTATTGACATTATTGTTAATTTGGGTATTATTATGATTAGAATATATTGATGATGATTGAATAGAATGTCTATTACTGTTTGTAGATTGCATAGAACGACGATTTCTTAATTGTACATTCTGTTGCTGTTTTAATGAAGTTGTCTGAACGTTTAAAGGTTTTAAAGGTACTCTAAAATGAGAAGTTGTATTAGTTGTTGATGGTTTCTGCATAGTAGAGGTCATAATTGCATTTTGTTTCGATATGTTTTTGTTTCTTTGTGGTATAATTTGGATATTTTCCTTGTTGTGTTCAATTGGATTTGTTACTTCTTTGTCACTTATAGAAATTTTATTAAATAATTGTCTTAATGAGGCACCTGTAGAAGATCTTTTAATGGAAGATGATCTCGAATCCTTATGACTAGAACTGTTATCTCTTTCAAAATGTTCAGTACCACTCTTACCAGATAATATGGATGAGGAGGAAGTAGAGGCAACTCTCTTAGTGGTGGTACCCATATTTTCCTTTGATGTACCTTCGATATTGAACGAGGATAACATTGACCAACGTTTCTTAGAAGATGAACCATGTGAATGATTTGAAATTAAAGACCACCTTTTCTTTGGTTCAGTGTTAGAAGTATTTGATTTCCTTACATAACTATTCGTTGTATGTGTAGACGTAGAAGAAATTTTCCTTTGATGTGTATTGACAGATTCATTAATCTGTACCTGTGGCGTTGCAGCAGTAGCTACTGGTTTTGTTATGTGTTTAACTTGATTAAAGCTTGAATTATATGACACTGTATCATCCATATCATCATCTGAAGATGATACCACTAGTGCGATAAATTTATGATCATCCACTGCATACTCATCGAATGAGTTGTCCATCTCCGTAGTCATATTTGAAACAGGAATGATCTTATTATTGTTATTCTGAACTTTTTTGTATTGGTTACCAAAATAATTTAAGAAAGAAGTGAAGTTATATGAGCCCTTACAGTTATATATATGAAGATTACAACTCCTTACCAAGTTAATTATTCGATAGGGAACAACTGATGTCAGGATTCTATGCATCTGAAACCATTGTACGCACAACCATTATAAAATCAAGAAAGTGAAGAGTCTCCCTTGTTCGTTATTCCCTTCCTGGTAAAATTGATAGCAAAGTTACTATCAGTTTCCCTTCACAATATTATTTTCTCTTCCTTCACACAAAGAGGAAGAAGCACAGAATCTGCTGGAATGATTCCATTCCTAAAGCAATAATAATGACAATAATGAAAATAAATTTTCCAAAATTTTCTTTTGGGTGTTTGTGTTTACGTATTACCCTTTTAGGTTAATTATTTCTTCGAATCAAAATTGGAATCTGTTTCGTAATATATGATATTTTGGTGGTGATTGTGTACGCTTAGTGGGAATTTGCCGAGATTTTGACATGAAATTGATTCTCGTTTGTTTGGTAATGCCATGCAATATCAATAACGTCATTGCAATAGGACATTCTTCGATGGGAAACAAGGTATTTCAGAATGAAATGACATTTCATATAAGGATAGCTTATAGCTTAAATGTACCAAAGCAATAAAATACGATAGAATGAGTGATATCCCAAATAATAACGTAACGAGCAGTGATGATGACGACGATTTTGGTAATTTTTCAGATGCATCATTTGAATCAGAGGACAATGTTAATCAATCCTCCCAAGGAATGATAGATAATGCATTAAAGGAGACATTTAGTGAAGAGCATACAATTCGTAAAGATAGTGATAACGATGAGGTTCAATTGACTGATCTGCTGGCGGATGAGAGACCTAATGTTATTTATCATGAATTGATTGATACGGATAATCGTGATATTCCTGCATTTATGTGGAATCAATCCAATTTGAGAGCTACTGTATTGCATATTTTGAGACTTAAGGATCCATTAATTGAAGGTAATAAGAATAAAATGAGACTCCCGATTGAACCTGTTACATTAGATGATTCATTATTTAAAAGGATTATGAATTTCGTACAGGAAGAAAATATACCTATTAAAGAGAATGCATTATTATTAAAGGAACAATTCCATATAAGTTATCTACCGCCATTAACACAGCCTTCTTTAGCAGAGGATTATAACCATGAATTGAAAAATAGAATACCAACACTTTTAAAATCACAAGATGAGACATCTTCTGAAAATTATCATGATACCTTATGTAATGCAATCGATTTATTAATTGTTGAATTAAGATCGTTACATGAGAGACAATTACAATTAGAAACTGATAAACAGACATATGAACATGTTATTACTAATTTATCTGGACATACGCAACGTCTTCAAAGAGACGAAATTGCTATGTTTAACAGAAAGAAGAGTCAATATAAGAAATGGCACAGATTCTCATGGGGTGGTAAATAAGATTGAAGTCATATATATATATATATATATATATATAAAGAACAATGCATAGATAGAGTACTTTTTTTGAAGATGATTATGATTATGATTATTATTATTATTATTATTTACAGTGTTTTTTTAATGAATTAAATAATACTTAATGTGTCGTGAATTTTATATATATGTGTGTATGTATATGGAATGATTTATTATTTCTTATATTCATGATACCATATCTTTCTTGGAGGGAAATCAGTTGGTACTCTTAATTCCATTGGGAATAATTTACCAGATTCATCAATATTTGCTTGTTTATATAATTTTGGTGAAACTTCTTGTAGAACATCCATTGCCTCATTAATTTTATTATATTGTAATTTTAAACATTCTTGACGTTCCTGTTTTAATTTATCTTGATAAATTTTCCAAGCTGTTTGAATAGTTTGATGTTTAATTAAATCTTCTTTTGATAATTTTAACATTTTTGGTTGTTTCTTACGTGCTGATAAGACACTTAATTGTGTAATGATTCTTTGTGTTTGTGGTGAAATACCTGACCCATTCTTTGATTTAGTTCTCTTATATCTAACTTGGTTTAATGGTTTAATTAAATTAACCATATTCTTCTCACTACTTCTAATACTTACAGGCAACATCTTTTGTAGTTAAACTTGCTGGGGATTGGTATCCTAGTACAATATTTACAGATTACTGATCTCTTATACAAGTAACTTCTCTCTTTAGCACAAACTGATACCTCCCTTGAATAACACTTTTGTAGAACCATTTCGTGGAAACTAAATGCACTTACATTGCACTTACGGAGATAGAGAAAACATGAAACTTGCCCTTTGTTGGTTCAAAAATTCGAAAAAAATCAAAAAGTCACGTGAATATCATGTGACTGAAATTCTTTAACTCCACGGAGTTAACACCACCTGAACAGGAAAAAGAAAAGATCACAACAGGAAAAAAATTGATTTGTCAGACGATTTCTGAGCGAAACAGGAATGATGTGTCATCAAAAAAGCAATAAAGAAAAAGTTTTCACACGCACAAAGAGGCACAGACAAAGAGAGGAGCACATTAGAAACAACCACGCACTTCACAAACCACAGAAATAGCAACAGCAATAGCAATGATGATCGGGCACCCAACTTCTGTTTCTATAAACAATACTAAGATGGACCCATTGATCAATTTAATATTCACTCCGTTAAAGGCTCATCCGTTGAATTCTGTTAAACTATCATTATTTTGTGATCCCGATTGTTTGCTTGTTGGGTGTCTGTCTGTCTGTCTGTCTATGTGCTCCGGTATGAGTAATACTTCTCATTAACGCGTATTTCAGTTTTGTACGCCTACATTTACAAGTAACTATATTCAAATTTTAAATTAATATTGCCAAAGTCAATGACACATTATTAACTAAGGTGCCTTATTTTAATTAAATAATCAAAATATTTTTTTCGTAAAAGTGCTCTTTATAGATGGAGTTTCAGAAATATAGATATATATAAGGGTACGTGATGGCCCTTATCCTTAAAACTAGATCATCTCTCTTATTTTCTTCTTACCTTAAAATTTTAGATATAATCAACTAACAAAGTATCTATTTCAATAATAATACGTCATTTTTCAGATTATTGAAATATATACAATAACTACGTTAATCTTTTTTTGTGTTTTGTTTTTGACCAAGGAGTATCCTAACAATCACACAATCCATTTAGAAATATAAATCATATATATTTCACTCACTTCAATTTAAATTAAGTTTCAGTTACTTTCTAAGTTTTATTCTATATTATATTTCCCCTTCAGAACATGACAGCATATTTGATCCATATGGCACAAGAAGAACATTCAAAGGTCCTTCCCAGCGACCCACCTTCATATGAAGAAACTGCAAAAAAGGATGAAATAATGTATAGAGAAAATTATAAACATTTTAAAGGTTATCATGAAGCAATCGAATTTATTACAGCTCGTTTACAAACTAAATCAAGGCGGTTAGAAATTGAATCAAGAAATGAACAATGTCAAAACAATTCTTCAAATTAATTTATTTTAATTTAATTCATGCCTACAAAACAAATATATTCATCTAATTATTAATTCACAAGCAGACTACTACTATAAACAATTACGATATTTTTTAAATTCATTTTAACTTTTTTTTTAGACCTTTTTTTTCTTTTCTATATATTAATATATAATATTATAATAACAATAATAATACTAATATTATTTTTTTTAAAAAAAAGAAACTAGGTATGCAACTGACTGATTATTGGTCATACTCTTTCTTCAGAAATTACACAACCTAAACCCATAAATGCTTCTGTTAATACACGTTCATAGACAAAATCTGTACGGAAACCAGATGCAATATAATCTTTTCTTTTCTCTAATTCTTGTACTAATGGATCATTATATTTAGTTTCATCAACTTCGAACCTTTGATTAAGATCACGATCACCATTAAATGGTGTATATGGTATTGTACTTTTCGTATTATTATTATTTTGTCCTACATTATTAGCTGCAAAATATGGATTGTTTTTTAATACACGATTTAATTCTTCTAATTTTCTTCTTGCTGATGATTTCTTTAATTTAACTGTATTTTTAACACCTTCAATAACATCACTTGTATCACCACCTGATGAACTCATTAATCTATTAACAATTTCCTTTTTAGCCCATTCTTTATTGAAACGATCTTCATCTTCAATTTGTTTCTCTAATAATTTCTTCTTTAATTTCATATCCTTTTCAAATTGTTGTGATTGACTGAAATTTTCAATATCTTTCCTATTACGTTCAATATTATTAAGAATTAATTGTTTATTTAATTCTTCATATGTTCTTAATTTTTCTTCAGTTTGTTCAATATCTACACCATGGTCTAAATTATAAACAATATCTTCAATATCTTCTAAATATTTATTAAAATCTTGTAAATTCCCATTAAAATCATCAATTGTTTTATTAAAAACATTAAATACACGTTTCCTAATATCAACTTCTTTCTCAACTGCAACATCATCAAATACTTGAGTCTTAAATTTATTCTTTCTTAAAATTTTATCACATCCTTTGTATGGACATTGTGCAGGACCTAAACTAAAGATTCTATCAACACAATTCTCACAAATTTTATGATAACATTCTGGATTAACTAAAAATTTTAAATCTGGTGATAAATATCTATCCGTCTTACAGATCGGACACATATCCTTATTATCATCATATTCATCAAGTCCACCAGATATCGTTTGCGCACTCATTATATCGTATGGTATTGTATTGTATCGAAATTTCGTTATTTAGTTGTTAGTTCTTATATATTTCGATTATGTAATATTGAAATCCTTAGATCTCTTTTTTATAATTTATGATTTATTTCAGTGCTCCCTGTGTGAAAAATTCCATTCGTACTGTGAGGGACAACCCTAAGTTTGGTCTTCTTTTTTGTTGTTCACAGCCGTCTTCGCACGTCGCAATACAACTTTAAGGTATATAAACACTTATACGAAAGAAGGTGTGACAATGTTAGATATTATCTCGAATTAAAAAGAAGGTATCGGTATCTATTATTGGATTATTCAATGGTAGAATGAGAATAAATGAATAAATCCAATAAGAGAAAATGGTTAAATGATAACGATTGTTCATTCGATATAAGAAATAATAAATTTTTAAAACTAGTAATCCCTACCATTTTTATTGGTTTATTAATTTATGGAAGTTGGGCGTTTATTCATAAATTATGTATATCACAAATATTTGACAAATCAAACAAGAAAGCTACTGGAATTGCCCTTATTGTAACGTACGGTTGTTTACTACTATTGATATTTATCATATGGTTTCACATTTGGTTCATTGGACCAGGTATACAGCCACATGTACCAGCTTTCGAAATCTATGAGAACAATAATGATGATTCTGATAAGATTGATTGTATTAATCCACCAGATATCTATCAATGTAATATTAATGGGTATCCTATCTGGTGTCCCTATTGTCAATCAGTCAAGACATTTAGATCACATCATTCAAGATCTACAGGTTATTGTGTTCCGAAATTTGATCATTATTGTTCATGGTTAGGTACTGTGATAGGGCAAGATAATTACAAATTATTCTTAATTTTTTTAATTTATTCAACTATTGCATTCGGTATTAATTGGATCACTATAATAAGTTGTTATTTAAGATATTTCAAAAGGAGAGAAAATGATGGAAATTTAGTCGCAGTGGTAATTATTGCAGGTCTGGGATTTTTCTTTACTTTGGGATTGTTAGGATCACATATTTATTATATTGTGTCTGGTAATTTAAGATCAATAGATGTGATAAGCATGAAGACGAAGGAAGTGAGGGAGATGATTGTATTTATTTGTATATGGGATACTGAATTGAAAAAGAGATTTGTAATTGAAATTACAAAGGAACAATTTTCTCAATTTTGGGATACAGGATCGATAATAGGTAATCTAAAGGATGTATTTGGACCGTACGTGTTGTTGTGGTTTATACCGTTAAACTTCCATTTCCCAAAACGTATCCAGGAAGAACATAATGAATTATATGATAGATTGGGCAACTACAGTATTAAGATTAATGATAAAATTATAGATATTATGAAAGAAAAGGTACGGGTAGGGGATTATATTTGTACAGTAGATGCAGCAGGTGATAAGTATCGATAAATATACACTATATATCTTATAGATGTTAATATGATAGAGATATTAACCTTCAAAATTTTGTAACGTTTTACGAATATTTACTTAAACCAGCTAAGTTATACATTTTGGAGTAATTACCAAATTAATAAATTTATATTATATTATATTATTACAGGAAATCTCGAAATTGTTTGTTTTATTAACTAAACATTAATAATAATCCAGCCCTACTTTTACATATACAATACATATTCTAATGCTGTTACTTCAACGTCTAGTTTATTAAAGTAGATATATAATAGTAATTATGCATTAGTTGTAGGCTAGATATTTATCTGTTCAATTGGATGCCACTTCTGTCATATTATATCAAATTAAAGCTTTAAATTGTACTTCCATCGATCACATTTCACCATACAAACACTACTAGGGCTCCCTCGTTTCTATGAGCCGACGACGCTCTGCGAAAGGAAACAGTAACACAAAAAATCAACAGAACGAAAACCAAAACAAACAAATGACAACGGAACGAAAAGGGAAATTAAGTTTGTCAATCATAAACAAAGACAATGCCTCCATTACATAAACAGAAAGGGATAAAATATTAGTTAAATTGAAACGTCATAACATAATACATTTTACGATACGTTTAAATAAAGCCCACAAAAGTTCAATTAAACATATTTACGTAATTTGAATAGTATTATTTTGCTATATTGAAAAAGCTATACAAAAATATCTGTTTCATTGAATAAAGAAAAAAAAAAAAATTCTAATATGAACTATTTAGAACCTAATTTCAATCCTCAGGACTCCAAGGTCTCTGAACTAAGAAGGATCCTTGCCGAAAACAATGTCGGTTATCCTTCAAAGGCTAAGAAAGCCGTCCTAATCAAATTGTTTGAAAATTCTGTTAAACCAAAGATTGGTGAACTAAGAAAGAAACAAAATGTTCGTCCAAGTTCTGAAGGTATCGAAAAGGTTAGAAGCAAGAATGGTAATAACTCTAAACCTAAATCCCCAAAGAAGAAGAAGAGAAGTAGAGAAGAAGAAAAGGATGACAATGAGGTCATTTCAATCGATATTGTTGATGTTGATGGTGACATCAAGATGGAACTTTCACCAAGAAAGTCTCCTTCAAAGTCCAAAAAATCAAATACTTCAACAGATGATGGTTCAAAGAAGAAAAAAAGAAGAAAGAACCATAAAAATGAAAACGAAAATCATAAACATACTGAAAATAATACCCAAAAGAGCCCAGAAAAATCCTTAGTAATTGATAAGTTTGAAGATGATTCAAGTTCTTCAGAATCTTTAAATACCTCTTTTAACAAGTTACCAAAGAGTGAAAAGAAAGAAATCTTTGTCTCTGAAGAAGAAACAAAACCAGTTCTAACTTCTCGTAGAACAATTGCTCCAGATGTCTCAAAACTAATTGTTTCCGAAGATTTTAAAACCAAATTAGGCGAAGCAATGGATGCCCAAGAAACACAAAATATCCCAGTTGAAATTAAATCTGATGAGGAAGGAAGTTCAGTTGACGTCAAAGTTGAAGATAGTACCGAAGAACCTGTTGAAAGTGATGAAGTTCAAGAGGAAAAGGAAGATGTTGAAGAAAAAGAAACCCAAGAGGAAAAAAATGAAACCTACGAAAAAGAAGTCAAAAAGGATGCCACCAAAAAGAGTACTAAGAAATGTTTAACAGGTGCTCTAAAGTTCGTCTCTAAAGGTTTATATTTCTCTGCAATTGCTACAGCAGTTCTATTATCTGTATGGGGTCGTGAACAAAAAACCCAAGTTGGTTTCTGTGGTAAAGAATTACCATTGAAATCTGTTGCTGGTAGATTTCATGATCAAAGAGCATTAGAAGTACTTGACCAATATTTGGAAAAAACCTTTAAGCCAGAATGTATACCTTGTCCAGAAAATGCAGTTTGTTCAACTGAATTAAAAATGTCATGTAAAGACGGTTTCAACTATGTTGAATCACCATTCTCCTTAGGTGGCCTTGTTCCAATCCCTGGTGAATGTATCCCAGATGACTCTGAAGAAAAAGCCTTCACTAAAATAATTGATCACACCATGAAATATTTGAGAAATAAGAATACAGCTGTCGATTGTGGTAACGGTGAAGATAGTATTTTAAGCGGTATCTCAAGGGAAGAATTAGCTGAAGAGGTTATGGATGATATTTTTGAAGAATTTAACTTATCTAAAAAAGTTGTTAATAAATTATGGTCTAAAGCTATTGAAAAAGTTAAAGAATTCCCAGAAATTGAAAACTTCCATATTAAGGAAAATGACACAAAAGAAACTGATGAAATTGCAACAAAGGAGGTAGAATTTTTCCGTTCCAATTCTAGAAAAGGTTTATCACTAGAATGTTTCCTACAGACAGATGCTAAGCAATTCTATTTCGACAACATACGTTCTATCTGGGGTAGTGCTGCAGCTTTGGTAATGTCATTTGTTACAAAGAGATCTTGGGAAAACAAAGCTAGAGAACAAGCAGAAATTGACAACTATGTCAAGAAAGCTGCTGAAATATTAAAGAAAGCTTCTGAAACTAACCAAGAAATACCATTTTTACATACCCTGCAATTAAAAGAAGAACTACTATCTGATATTACAGATTTGAATGAGAAAAATCAATTATGGGATGACTTAATTAAGAAATTAGAAGAAGATAATACCCGCATTTCATCTCACCAAGCCGAAATTCAAGGTGAAATTATAAAGTGCTGGACTTGGATTGGGGATCTAGATAAGGAATAACTGCTATAGATTAACCAGCGAGACAAGGAATAATTCCAAAAAAACTTTATTTTTAAAAAAACAATTGATGAACTTTCATACTAATAATTTAGTAATTGTATAATATGTAATTTTATATCAGACATCCGCTAAGGAAACTTAACAGTTAACGTTGTTTCATCCATGGTATTGACAAATATATTGATTTTATCAATAACAGTCTTCTATATCTACGTTCGAATCAATAACATCTTGCAACCGTAGATGACTTTTTTACTAAGATGAACTGTTTCCGTAAGCAACAACTTAGATGTGCTCAATACGTGAGAAAATAAATTAAAAAAATATGTGACTGACACCATATTTCTTCCAGAAGAGATGGCGAAATATTATAATTCCCTAAAAACATATATCTTAATATTTGAAACATTTAATTCCAACATTCTTGAATTAATACACTATCCTTTGTAGAGATACCTGATAGGACTAAGTTAATCTTACATTTCTTACGATGTAAGAACCAAGAAAGAGAACAAGATAATAGTGTATAGGAAAAAAGAAAAGTGATTTAAAGCGAAACTTGACAGATTGCCTACTACAGATGAGCGGAAGAAGTTATGATTTTCGTATCGCTTGGTTTGTACAACAGTATTACTGGCTGAGAAATAGAGGCAACGATGTAATTACCATATTCGGTAATTACATGCTTTTTTATTTTGCATCTGAATCTCATCGGGAGCTAATCTTTTTTGCATCAGCAATTACAAGTAAGGAAGATCGTGCACCAAATGAATAATAACCTCAAAACAATCATTATCGAAGTAACCATAATAGAGTAGATATACCATTCATCAAGAACCTGTCCAGAGATCCAAAATAAAGATGCAATTCCCGATAAATTTTGCGATAGCCTCAAATAGATCTCAAATTGAAATGTTAGTGGTTGAGTAGGGGCGAATGATATATAACGACGAATTATTTTAGTACCATTAACTATTATTAAAGGATGTCTACTTTCTTGGCGACGAATAACACCATATAGGTGAGCAAGAAAACATGTTGAAATCGATACTCATAAGACTTCTAGCAGTCATTGTGTTCTTTTTAAACAGAGCAGCTGCAGCTGATACAACTTATTCCATTACCTCGCAATTCACATCTACATATTGTAGAAGTTGTGTTACCTATACATCTAGTCCTGTTACTACCGAATCATCGTCTACAACAACAGCATCAATATCAGATGTCGAACCATCTGTAGCCACTGTGACATCATTTATCACCATTCATGATACAGAAACAGCAACCAAAACTGAAACAGTTACAGTGTCTGTGCCTGTAAGTACAACCGCCACACTAACTTTGTCAGAAACAACCACCGTTACAGAAACTTCAACAGACATCATAACATCTACTGATATTGAGACTAATACTATTGTAGAAACAACTGTCACTACTAATATCGATATTCAAACCGAAACGACAACAGAACAAGTTCAGATAACAAACACCCAAACGGTTACAGAAACGATCGACAACATCATAACTGTTACTAATCATATCACATATAGTGATGCAATAACGAACACCGTTGAAGTGACACATACACAGACAGATTCAGTTGTTCAAACTAATACCGTCACATCTACTGTAACGAAAACAGAAGATAAATTGCTAACATCAACATCAGTTCTTGCAGTTACAAATACTGAAACATCATTAGAGAAACAAACATCGGTGGTTCAAATAACAAATACAGTATTCACCACAGTACCAGTGACAAGTACAGTAATAATTGAAATATCAACCACTCAAACAGAAGTGAAGACAACCGATTTTACAACAACTGATATAATTCTCTACAGTTCTAATATTCTAACAACTTTAACAAGTAATGTAGTCAATACATTAACAACTCAAACAACGGAATATGAAACGGTGGTTCTAAGTACAACTGAAACTTTTGAAGTAACATCTACAACAACCTTTACTGTTACAGAAGATACAACAAAGACATACCTGACAACTCAAAGAGAAACTGAGACAGTTACATCAGAATATTTGACCACAAATATATTAAGCCGTACTAGTGATATAACAAAAGTTGAAACATCCACAGTAATCTTTTCAACTGTTGTTACAAGTACTGATATAGAGTCAACTGTAGCTACATCAACCTCTGTACTTCTTACCACATTTACTTCTGTTACTGATATAACTAGTACCATTCTTCAAACGGAATCATATACAACTGTTATTCCTGTCACAAGTACTACGATATTTACCACAACGTTCACGGATAATTCATCGGTGTTACAAACTTCAATAGCAACGATTTTGACAACCAAGGATATAACACAAACCATCGTTACCAACTCTACAATTTTAACCACGATCCCCATTATATCTACTAGTATCTCTACTAAGGACGAAACTGTCGAGTATACATACAGTACCACTTACATTATATCATCGACTGATATTGTTACCTCATACCAAACGTTAGTTATAACAGATACAACCACATATCAAGCAATTGTTCCAATTACAACCACATTCACCTCAATTGTAACTTCAACTGACATATATCAAAGTACCATCCTTTCTACAACAATTGTTCCTATAACATCTGAAGTTACCAGCACACACGTTGAAGAGATTACTTCTACACAGATAGTTCCAACAACCTACACTATTACTAATACCGCTACTTTAACAGAATATAATACAAGTACGCTGATAACTACCAATACAGTCGATACTACAATCGATAAAACGGTTATAACAACAATTACTCAGGTCAATGATATCACATCATACATAACAGCTACCAATACCATAGAGACTATTGTTCCAATTACTACTATAGTTTTGGAGACAACAACCATAACAGATCAATCTTTAGAAGTTTTAACGTCAACGACGACCATTCCAATAACCACTGAAACTACAAGGACACTTGTGGAACATGTAACTTCTACATTTATAACCCCATCGACAGATATCATAACCAGCACCATTTTAACTACCGATATCAAATCTGTTACTGATATTTTATCTGTAACAACCATAAGTACGTCACTAATAGAAGAAACTATTACTACTACGGAGGTGATAGCATCAGATGTTCAAAATACAGTTACCAGTACAGCTATTTTCGAAACCACTGTTCTCTCTACCACAATTGCTACACTAACTACTGTTATTACTAATGAATCTTTGGATATCAGAACATCTACAGCTACTGTTCCAATCACGAGTGAGGTCGTCGTAACAATAACAAAGGAAGTTGAATCTGTAAATACGGTTCCTACAACCCAGACAATTACAAATACAGTTGTCTCAACAGTAACATCAACGAATATCAGAAATTCCATCGTTAACCAGACAACGTTAAGAACATTAACATTAACCAATGATGTCACTAACACTTTAACATACACCAATACAATTGAGGAAACAATTCCAGTTACTGTTACCAGTTCTGTTGTCACAACCATTACTGACAAATCATTAGAGGTACACATTTCAACATTACAGGTTCCAGTCACACATGTTGTAACAAGCACATACATAACAAAAGAGATATCGACACAGGTAGTACCAACCACAACGGTTGTGACCTCATTAGTACATCAAACAGAATTTGTAACGAATACCAATATCATCAATACGACTGCTACATCAACCATCACTGATAGAACCCAGCTTAATTCCACAATAATTGAAACATCAAGGACATTTGAAACGTCGAAAACTACAGAGACTGTAAAGACTGTTGAAACTCAAACATCGTACATTACGTCAATTCTTACTGTCAATAAAGAGGTTGAAAAGATTGTCCCGGTTAACACAACTTCGATAATTCTACAAACGATTGTTAATGACGAACTGAAAACAGAGACAATATCCACTACAATTCCAATAACAAAGGAGATAACTATTACCACAAAGTTACCAGAGACTTTAACAACAATCATACCAGTAACTACTTCGTTCACGAATGTGATTTCCTTAACAAATATCCAAAACAGCACAGATATAATTACATTGACCCATTACATCAATGAAACCAATGTCCTTTTAGTCACTGAGACACAGAAGAAAAATATACCGGTCACAATGAACATTACTGCCACAGTAATAACTACTGATGAAAAGGATAAAATTCTAACATCCACGGTAACATCACTTTCGTTTGGTACTAAAACAATTACTCAAAAAGAGGTAGTTAACACTACTGTCGTTGTTCCAAGAACTTACGAAATAACCATTACACAATCTCCTAGCGGAAATTTACCAACATTGAGTTCTTCGATAAGGTTTAACAATATCACAACAATATTATCAACATTAACAAACCAGCAGGTAACACGCTCAAGTAAGGACACAGCGTATTCAAATGGAGTTGATACCATATCTAACATGACAGACAGTAATAAACAGTCATACTCAGGACAAGTTCAACCGGGTTTCACATCCAGTTCTCTAATCAGTACGTTATCATCCATCTCTACCGCGGTAACTGATACAGTTTCAAACCATATAGCAAACAGATCATCTCGTGTAATTTTCCAATCTACATCAGAATCCATCAATAGAAATTCTGTGACGACTACCATTGGACCAAGCAGTACTTTAGACACTGAAATTCCAGAATATAATTCTAATCAATATCACGATACTGCTTCAGTAAGTTCAACAAAGGTGATAAACACACATGTATCCATACCATCAACCATAGCAGTTTCTAACACTCGTGCATCGGAATCCGTTTCAATTGTCCAAGGAACTGTCTCTTCTTTGACCTCCACTACATCGTCTCATGAGATTATAACACAAACCGGTGCTTCTAATAAATTCGCTGTTCCCGTATTCAGTACATTCATCCTTTTGATTTCTTTCACCTTGATTTTATTATAAGTTCAACTTTATAACATTACATACCCATTTTGTAGCATGTAGATATACGTAAATTTAATTTTTCAAAATTTCAATTTTTAACATTTTAATAATTTTTATACTTTTTTTTATCTATATATATATACTTGAATATTTAAACTTATTTTATATGTGAATCATTAAAGATCATAATTATTCTAAGTCATCTAAAATCTTCTTAATATCCCAAATTCTATCAGCCATAACATCTACATCACCATTAACTTTTCTAATATATTCATTAGATAATTCAACACCAATACTATGTTTAATGACCCTTTGTAAAGATTTAATATTAAAATATTTGTTACCATTTTCATAATCAAAGAATTTTTCATTCTTAATAACTTGTGCTGTATTCAAAAATTCTAATAACGACTCCTTAAGTGTCAATTCACTTGTAGTATCTAATCTTGGTAATCTTAATTGGAATGGGGTAGAAATCATCAATACCTTATGTGTGTCCTTAGAATGATATCTAAATTCATAAATACCAACTTCATAATATAATAAAGATGCATCAAAGACAATTTTACCCTTAACGAAATCATTAGTACGTTCTAATACATGATTCCCTGTGTGAACCCAATGACCAAATGATGGAACTCTAGTGAATTCGCGATTATTTCTTGTGCTCATGACACTGTATAGACCAATCCAATCATTTTCATCATATAAATCCGCAGGTAATTTCCAAATAATTTCAACAGGTTGTGGGATAATTGAACAAGCTTCTTCTTCATTTGCGAAATTTAATTCAAATTCACAATTTGGTGTTAATCTAGATGTAACATTTTTAATTGCATTTTCAATAACATTTTCCCAATCTTTAGTGTTACTTTTCATCTTAGTTAAATCAGTATTTGATTTAGTGACAACATGTGGATAATGTGCGTCATTTTCATTATTGTTTAATAATGATCTCATTATAATATGTTCGATGTTATCAACGATTTCAGAGACACGTTTTAAAGGTTTTAATGATAAAAGAGTCTTCCCAACACCACTAATTCTTTGTTCATTACCATATAATTTTTCCATATGTGGAGTTTCAATATATTTAACCAACATAAAATTTAAGAAAGTCCATAATGATGCTAGAATCATATTAAATTTATTGAAATCTGTCATTAATACAGTACCCCAAACACCTGCGACACCAAGAATAGCTTCTGGATTATTCAAATATCTATAGATACCTTCTGAAGTTAATTTTCTAGTTGTAATATAATTAGTTAAGAAGAAATCACCATAGAACCAACCAAAATCTGAAATAGCGTCTCTAATTTCTGAATCACACCAAACTTGCAATGAACATAATAATAAACCAAAAATGAATTGTGTCATTGTTTCCTCTTTAAATGGAATTGTTCTTACATTATTAATTGTTTGTAACATTAATAAAGTATATGATAGAACTAATGAATAATTGTAAATGAATTGCCATTGTTGGAATGAATATAATTGGGTATACCCATTTTTCATAAATAATTTAGTAAACCATTTATCTCTAGATTGTTTATAAAGGATACGACTAACAATTGTCCAAGAGATTAATTTTGTTGCAAATGTTAATGAAAATAAAATAGTTTGAGATGGAGAATATGTGACATACCATGAGATTAAAGATAATACTGTACCCATTGTGAAATAATCTGATGCTCTTAATTTATTGAAATTTGTCATCCATAAACCATTATTAATTAATGGTCTTGAATAATCATAATTTTCTTTACTTATTAAATCATCAATATTTGCTGCAGTAGTAGCATTAGAATCATTAGCTTGACCATAAGTTCTATCAATATGAGGAGTTTCAACATATTTTAAAAATAAAAATTGTAAGAAATGACCTAAGATAGAAACTAATAAAACTTGATAATCACCAGTAATTAATGATAAACCATAATAACCTAAATAACCAATTGAATACATTGGATGTGGAGAAATATTGAATACACCATCAAATACTAATTTTGAATTTGTTTGTAAGAAGAAGAAATCACCCCAATACCAAGCAAAATCTTTTACTACTCTATGAGCATCTAATTTAACCCATACATTAAATATAATTAATACCATACCTAGAATTGATTGCCAATTTAATAGATATAATAATGGTGAACTTTGTTGAGTGTTAGAAGTATCAGGTAATGATAAGAAAACGAAAATGATATAAGTATCAAAATCTTGCATTAAAATTAAATCGACGAATTGACGAAATAATAACCATGTAGTTAATTCTTGTGGATAATCATAAATTTGATTCTTATTAGGTAATTTAGCCCCGACTTCAAATTGTAAAAATTTAGCTAATAAACTATTATTTTTCTTATTAAAGATTTGATTACGTTTAAACCAATTAGTTAATGATTCATAATGTGATTGATAATGTAAAATTAAACCAATACCACCATTATAACATAATCTCCAAAATATATATTGTCCAATATATAATTTTCTAGTGAAGGATTGACCAAACCATTGAACACAATAATAAGCAGCGACAAAATTTAATAATAATGAAATAGTAATACATAATTCTAAAAATGATTTTTTAATAGTCGGATCAAATAATGATCTAACCATATCATGAGTCTCTGGAGTAATGAATGAGATCCCCGAGGATCTTGTCTTAGCGACTGTTGACATATCAATATCGGATAAATCTTCCGATGACAGGGTGTTATCTGTTACAATGACAGACATAATTTGCGTTGAAACAAAAATGAAAGTCTTTTCGAGAAATAAGTCAGTATCTTCCTTTAAATTGAGAAAGAAAGAAAGGAACTTATATCTACTTTATATAATAATAATAGTAAATGTGATATCGGCAATTCCCCTAATTCCCGGTATTATAATTAATCTATTAAGTTGTTCCGCAGAAATCTGTTGAAAATAGTCTGTGAACAATACTTAATAAAATATCTTGATACAGATAACCGTGTATCTATTAACTAGTTGTCTTAAATTGGTAATTCTAACCGATGACAGTTTATAATTGACATATTCTGGAATGTGAAAAATAATCGAAACTAATAACTAGAATGAAAAGAAGAATTACAACAAGAGGAAAATTTACTTCTTTATATATTAATATTTCACATGTGCTTGATGATTAATTTATTAAGAGACAATTTATGAGAATAAACATATTTAGTTATACTCAAATCAAAATATTGTTACTAAGATTATTATAATACACAGACGGCACAACTAAAGGGAAAATTATACAGGGGAAATATTTAATATAATTTATTATTGAGAGATAAACACGGCGTAAACAGTCCTGTTACTTGTCAATTATTGCTCACTTAATCTGATTCCTAATAATTTACACCTTATTACTGTTCTTATCTCACTCCTGTAACTCTGAATCAGCGATATATTATTACAACTAACACGGCAATTACCAATAACAATAATAACATAGTCATAATTATTTTCTATTGAAACGGGTTTATTTGTAATGACGAATAATAGAGATTGAGGGAAACGGAGACGAGGCATTTTCTACACAGTGACGTCTGCAGAAGATGGATCCTTTTTGCCTCCCTGATACACCTCACGGCAAAAAATACAGATTTATGTGTAACGGTGTATGGGTGTATGTGCGGCAAGAGTCCGCGACGGAACTTTTAAAATTTCTTTCGGGTCCTTTCCATTTCTTAAAGTTCCGTGTTCCGTGTTACGGATCTGATATATTCCCTTTATATGAGCAATGTGTCATATTTATCATATTATATAAGGGTCGAGTCATATTAATATTATGTATGGGTATCACATATGAGTAAGGTTGCATATTCCTAGTTTCTAGAATATCATAGAATATTTAAATATACCAATATATATAAGTATGTTAAAGTTACAATGATTAGTCACTTATTTGAATTATTGTGATACTAAGATATACTACTTACATTAAATAATCTTTACGTAATCCATCAACCATCGTACGTTGAGCCTCAGGTAATTGTTCTAATTGTGCATCCGTTAAAGTTAATACTTGTCTAATCATTTCTCTTTGGTTCTCAGGTGCAGTTTGTAATTTAGCTTCATTTATTTGTCTTGGTGCAACATTATTACTACTTTGTACTTGTGGAGTTTCTTCCTTTGTCGGTATAGGTTCAGAAGTTATATTTTGCTGTTGTTGTTGTACTGGAGGACTCATACTTGCAGTTCGACTATTTACATTATAACCCGATGAAATGACTGAATTAATTACATTAGTATCAATGAATCCCATCTCCAATAATGCCTGACTTACAGCAACAGAAATATCTTTATTATTACCATTTAAAAAATCTTCAATTTGTTGATGTGATGTAGTTGCTTGATTAGCTAAAATTTTCAAATTTGAAATCATTTCAATTAATTGTAATGGTGCAATTTTACTTAAATTCATTGAGATACCTGTCAAATCCTCAGTAGACAGTGAACCATTAGTCATTGCAGGTAGATGTTGTGATGCTTTACTTAAAATATCTGGGAATGCCATACCGTTTGTATTTGTATTAGCTGTTGTTGTAGTAGTTGGTTGAGTAACATGAACAGGTTTCCTTGGAATAGGAACACTAGTCACCATTTGAAATGGTAATTCTAGATTTAAATCCCATGGATATGAATCTCTATTCATTTCAATTTCAGGTTTTTTCATTGTTTGTCCATTTTCAATCGATTTTAATTTATCCTTATAGTTTGATGGGATAGATTTTTCAATATTGAATGGTAATCTATCAATTCGTGATAATAAACCATATGCATCCTCACATTCTCTATTATTTTGATAATCATATGTAATATTAATTAATTTATTTGTACGGGAATCAATTTTTGGTATAATTTCAATAATTGAACCTGAACCTGCAATAACTGATGATACAGTTTCTGGTGTCCAATCATTAGGTATATTAGTTACTTGTATTGCGGTTTGTAAATTTTCTGGTGTCAATTCATGACGACTTTGTCTTCTTCTTGGATCTGTAGACATTTTGACCAGTTATAAAAGTCTATTTGAGCTAGATTTGATATTGATGTACAGCTTGCTTTCTATGGCATTGATCATCAAGTGAACTACGATCACTGATATATTTTTCTTTTCCTTATATCAAACGCGATTTCGTATATAGCGATACAAATTTCGAATGGAATAAATATATTTGTATAACTTCTATGAATTAATGATACTTATATGTTGCGTAATTTTTTTATTCGTTAATTAACTTTTTTCCATATAAAGAATTATAAATGACAATGTTTTTTTTTTTTTTTTTAATATATACTTATTTAGTTTATCATATCTAAGATAAATAACTTAATAAATCCATCTTAGTAACAATATGAACCGGTTTCAAACCATCAGTAATGACAGCAGAAGAGTTCTTTTCGAAGAATTTATTTAAATCAGCTAATTTAGTAGCTTCAGTAAATTTGACGAACTTCTTCTTACCAGTCTTGTTATCATTATAAGAAGAAACAGCATCGAAATCATTTAATTTCTTGAAATCTAAGAAAGTACCGACAATTGAATCATTCTTAGTAACGGAACCAGTAGATAATTTCTTTAATAATTGAGATAAAGTAACTAAACCAGATAAGTGGCCGTTACTACTTAGTACAGGTAATTGATCGAAACCATTTTCCTTTAAGATATTAATAACATCAGCAACCTTAGCAGTATCTTGAACAGAGACAACTGGCTTTAAGTTTAGATCCTTAACGGTAGCACCGTTGAAGATATCAGATTCACTTGAGTTAGTGGTCTTCTTAGCATGGTTGAAGTTAGCTAGAACTTTATCATCCCATAAGTTATTCTTCTTTAACCATTCATTATCAGCGAATTTAGTTAAGTAAGATCTAATAGAATCTGGGAAAATAGCAACTAAGACATCATCTTCAGTTAATTCTGGGTGATCTTCAGTGTATCTAACCATAGCATCGAAAGCGGAACCTGAAGAACCACCAACTAAGACACCTTCATTTGAGATTAGTTCACGAGCGTAAATGAAAGATGGTTTATCTTCAGTCTTATACCAAGTATCAATTAAATTTCTGTTTAAAACATCTGGAATGAAATCATAACCGATACCTTCGACTTTATATTCGGTAATATCTGTCTTATTTAAATTTTCAGGTTGTGCTAAAATGGAACCAACTGGATCAGCACCAACGATTTGAATCTTTGGATTTTGTTCCTTAATATATTTAGCGATACCTGTAATGGTACCACCAGTACCTGCACCTGCAACAACGGCATTTAATTTATTAAATAAACCTAAATCTTCTAATTGACCTTGAATTTCTTTACCAGTACCTCTGTAATGAGCTTCTGGATTCATCTTATTATTATATTGATCTAAGATAATAGCACCTGGAATTTCTTTTTCTAATTTCTTAGCGACACCAATATGAGATTCTGGAGAATCCCAAGCGGCATTAGTTGGAGTTCTAATAATTTCTGCACCTAAAGCTTTTAATACAGAAACTTTTTCATTTGACATCTTTTCAGGTAATGTAATAATTGTTCTATAACCTTTAATTGCACCAATTAAAGCTAAACCAATACCTGTATTACCAGAAGTTGGTTCAATTAAAGTTGTCTTATCTGGAGAAATTATACCACGTTCTTCTGCATCTTCAATCATTGATTTAGCAATACGATCTTTAATGGAACCACCTGGATTATATAATTCTAATTTAGCAAAAATTCTTGGTTTAATACCAAGAGCCTTTGGTAATTTTTTCAATTCGATTAGTGGTGTATTACCAACTAAATCAATAACATCGTGTCTCTTATCGTATGACATTGTTTAAATAGATATGAATAGGGGAGGGCCGATACTATCTTATAGATGTTGAAATATTATATAATATAATATAATGGAAAAGGGTTAAGAAGAAATATCAGGTTGATAAGTACCTTTTTATTTATATAAGAAATCAATAAAATATTGATTAATTCTGAAAATTTTCACAGTTACATAACGGAATTCAATACAAATCATCGCTGAAAAATTATTTCAATAATAACGTACTAGTTACCGTACTAATAATTATTATTGAATATATCTATGGTTCGGTTCATTGATTGTTCAAACTTACAGAGAGAACACACAGCAGAGCAAGCGAATAAAATTTGTGCCGTATAACTGTGGAACTAACAGTCGGTAAAATGTTGTTGTGATAGTGATTGATGAGCACAAGGCATTTTTTCATCACTGTCTTCTCTGTGGTATCGTTGAGAAATTGAAAAAGAACGACATACAAAAATGAAAAATTGGATTCGTTCGGCGAAAACAGTAAAAAATGATTTTTTTTCTTTTGTTAGCAATTTCAGTGGTGGTGAAAGCGGTGGAAGCGAATGGAAATAACAACTGTCCCCATATCTTTATGTGTTTTTAGTCAGTCGGAGTTAAGAATTGTCAGATAGTTGTTAAATGTGACAAAATAGTATAATATATAAATATGATAGATCTTTATTAGTCATCTGTAAAGGCATCGAACACTCGGTATCGATCTGTTAGCATAGGCAACTAGTAGTGATATATTGTAATATTAACGTTATGAGCTGTTCAATTACAATTACTTTATTTGACAGTAACTGGTTAACGACCTGAGACATTATAATGATGAGTAATTGCGAACTGCACCTGACAAGGAATAAATAGTTATTCATAAAAGATACAGTCTTGTATACTATCTTGTTATGTTGTAACATACATTTGTCATTAGTTTGAACTGGTAGTGTGAAATGTATACGTAGATACCTTTTCTTATTCAATGGCAAATTTCAATCGGCGGTGAAAAACCACAGCGAAGGAAAGCTAGATGGGCGGCTAAATGTGTTGATACTCAGTCCGAGCAAAAATAACGCATGATAAAAAGTAGATATCCATAAACTCAACACTTGAAATAATAAAGACGCTGCTACCAACTATACACTAGAATAGCTTTCACTGAATTGATACATCTAATGAAACCATTTGTTAAACAGGAACCTGGTACCGAACCCAATTCTCAAAATTCACTTAATGAATCTGCGTTAGTTATTTCAAATTCTATAACACCAAAGAATCCTCCATCACATGTGACTCAATTAACAAGTAGTAGTAGTAATAGTAATAATCAACAAAATCCTGAATTGAAAAAAAGAAACTCTGCATTAATCTTAGAGAAAAATAATTTAAATCAATTAAAATCTTTCTTAATAAGTACCGATCCTGTACAAATTCCATTAAAACCTGGTATTAATACCCCTGAAAAGATAACGACTACATTTGTGAAAAAGGAACCAGAAAATGAATTGGAGAAACATATGAACAACAACAACAAACTTAATGAAAGAACTGCGCATTCAAGTTCAAGAATTGATAAATTAGATAACTCCTTAACAAATTCATCGTCGCTGTCATCATCCAAGAAACATAAAAGAGAGAAAGACAGATTACAACATAAGAAATTCAAACAATACCCAACAGAAAGCACTGGAAATATCACAACAGAAAATAGTTTCGAAAATAAACGAGTTGAACGTATTCCTAAAAATCCATTAGTTTTACAT
>JAXQGP010000205.1:0-30722 GCA_037040125.1 Kazachstania sp. M6911
AGAAAAAAAAGCAATAATAATATAATAAGTTGTATATCTAGTTTTGGCGAAAAGACTAGCGAAATCATATTACAACAATTTTGAAGTAGTTTTTTTCATTACTTTACTATAATTATATGTCCGGGTAATTTTCCATCGATTCATTAAGAACAGATATAATTGTTTTAATTCTTTGTTAGATGATTCTATATTTCACTATAGTATGAAAAGGAACGTTTTATTTGTATTAATATTAATTATGAAAATCTTAATGAAGAAATAAAGAAGAACCTGGAAGCTTGTTACTATCAATTTTATATTATCATTATCCCTTAGTAATAATCACAATAATTATAACAATGAGACAAGTATCAGGTAAAGGAATTATATATAGGATTTCTAAATAATTAAAGGAAATATTTGTGGAAGAAACACATTATTGGGGCACAAAAAATGGTCAGAATTTGGCAGGTCAGAAAATATAGGCCTTCACCGTTCGCATTATTGTTAGATATTTACAGTTAATGAAAATAGGAATTACATGTCATGTGGGTATGTACATCGCAGATCATACCGACTTCCTCGAACTGGTGTGCCGACTTATCTTCCGTTCAGATTACTTCTCTTTATTGAGCGACCTTACTTTAAACGCACACTTCAGAATAACTTATAGATAGAACAGCAACGATATTCATCTGAAGTCATCAAGTGATTATCAATTCTATCTATTGATATTCAGGGTCTAATAGCAATTGGACAATAATAGTATTGTTTCTTCATTTTGACATACGCTTATTTCGGCCCGCGGAGTTTGAAAATATATTTTATCTGATCATATTCTTTGCGTGATTTTAAATAATAAACAAGGGACCATTAAAGATATCTTTAACTTATTAGCTTCCTCCAATTCAAGTGATTAAATTTAACGATACAGTGGAACATTAACTATATTCATCAATTGAATGCTATCACTATAAAAATGCGCAATACTGATTTCGTTGATATTGTAAACCGTGGTTTGAAGCTACTGGCGAGACATGAAGAAGGTGAGGATGCAACTCATAATGAAGAACACCATAAAAAACATTTTGCAAACATATATTACGGTTATTGGGTCCTTATGGTGTCTTTCTTATATTTAATTTTATTATACGCAATTAGAAAACTTCCTAATAAACCATCTGTATTATCTCTGCATAGACGTATTCTGAATAGAATATATAAATTAGATCCTACCATACATTTGTTGATTATATTCATTCCCGTTTGTTTGACTTTACCCACACGTTATTCATTCTTTGAAAACGTTGGTTTATATGTGAAGAGAATCGGACGAATGAGTTATGTACTGGTTACATTAGATCTTGTAATTAGTCTGAAACCTCCAGCTTTTCTGTTTCAACAAGATTATACATATGACGAATTCATTCCACTACATAAATGGCTTTCGAGAATTATATTCATAATTGCAATGATTCATGGTTTCGGATTCTTATTTAAATGGGATTCAGATCCGGATGTTTCCTTCTTTGAAAAATGTTCAAATATTCAAAATTTCATAGGTATTTTCATGGTATTCTGGATGATTGTTTTAATTATTTTTTCAATTGGCAGTATAAGACGAAGAAACTATAATTTATTCTATGCTAGTCATCAATTGATTAATTTATTATTTATTTTCGGTACACCATTACATGCTAGACCTGGTGTCAGCAGACCATTCTTTTGGTTAAATTTCATATTACTAGTCATTCATGGTGTCAGTAGAATTGTTACATCCAAAATAATAAAGATACATAATATTGCAAAGAACAGAGTAGGGTCGGAAACTAATAGATTAGCTGTAATATACCTTCCAAGAAATGCAGCACCTGCAGTATATCCACCTGGTACCCACTTAAGAATTAGTCCATACGGTCGATTCAATCCATTGTATTGGGTTTTACCATCTCATCCATACACAATTTGCAGTGCACCTGAGGAAAGTGAAGTACGTTTGATTGTATCGGAGTCTCGTTTCAAAATGATGACAGAAAAGGCATATACTGTATTGGGAGTATATCCAAGTAATTTGCCAGGAACTCTAATAGAAGACATTGGACAAAAGATCTTAATCGTATGTGGTGGGAGTGGTATCGGTTATGGTCTATCGATATTTGAATATTTTAAGCATAACACCAATGTTGATTATTTACGGATGATTTGGTTATTGAAGGATCCTAGTGATCTCGAGTTCATTCAGAATCAATTTGGATTACCTGATTTAAAGATCGGAGATAACCTAGAAGTATATATTACAGGACAAAATGGAACTGATTCTGGGGAACAAGATACGGAGTCTTACGAGATGCAATCATCATTATATAATAGAAGAATAAATTGGAATGAGGATTTGACTGAGTACATACAGGATAAAACTGATAAAAGTTGGATGATATGTTGTGGACCGAAGGGATTGATTGAGGATGCATGTGATTTTGCCAAGCAAAATAATGTTAACTTTGTCTCAGAATATTACTCAATTTGAGAATATTGCTTATATCATGACTATAAATATTTTGTAATTGTAATTAGTATATCATATTCTGTACTTACTGAAAAGTTGTTGAACAGGTAAGTGATTTAACTCTTCATTTATTCGAACAAGGATTTCTGTTAGTCAGTAAACTAAAAATTTCCTCTTAATTTTCTGAAAGTTTATAAATTATTCGTTTTGGGTCAAACCGTAACAGCTAATATTTCATTATCTGACCTAAACAAAAAAAAGAAAGTGATAAAAATTGAAGAGTTCCAGGAATATCATTGTGCCGATCTTATTAACAAGAACAAAATATACTCAGCAGTTATATACCACTGTACAAATACCAAGTCCATTAGTTTTATTTAATTGTAGATTGCTACTCCATTGGGTGCTCATCACGTCGCAGTCGTCTGTTATTCAGTCGAAAACTAATAGTATTCCCTTGAACGCTCAAGTTTTGAGCTAATAAAGACAAATTTCTAAAGAACATATATATTGAACTACTTATATGCCACCACTTCATCACATAATTTCTGGAATAGGTGTATATTGTGTTATGACAGCTCATTAAAAACCTGTTGCCCAAGCGATTAATTGTTTAGACATGTCCGCGTGGGGTGATGATTAACGTAGATTTGCGCTGGCACCTAAATGTCCAGAAGATTTCAAAGGTCCGAGAAATAGGGGAAACAGGGAGGAATCAGATTAACAAACGCATTTGCATAGATGTTATCTTCGACATTTTATTTATAAATATTGATAATTAAATCAATCGATTCTGTTATTTTTTCAATCTTTCAAATTAGAAGAAACAATTATCGATATTTACCTCATATAAGGTAAACAAGACAAGATGGCTGACGGTAGGATCAATTTCGATCCACAGTTCAAACCTGTTCAAAATATTTATGAAGATAGATTAAGACAATTTACAGACAGAGGTGGTGACTACCACGATTTAAATCTACCTAAATTTTATGACAAAAAGAGAATCTCATTAGATCAAGATCATGTTAAGGTTAAATGGTATCAGGTTCCATTCCCTAAGGGTTCATCTCCAGTCTCACCAGATAAGAGGCCTTCTTGGGAATCAATTATTAAAAGTGATAAGAAAGGTGAATTAAATTTCCAAAATGCAAGTAAAGGTCAACCTTTTGGTCCAAGTTGGTCCACCACATGGTTCAAAGTACATTTGACTGTTCCACAAGATTGGGTTGATACTAAGGAACAATTACTATTCGATTTCAATTGTAATAACGAAGGTGTCGTAATTGATCCAGATACTTTATTACCACAAACTGCGTTCTCAGGTGGTGAAAGAACTGAATATTTACTACCAAAGCAAGAAGATGGTGGATATTTCTTTTATATCGAAACAGGTAACAATGGTATGTTCGGTTGTGGTTCTGGTTCAACAATTAACCCACCAGATAACAATAGATATTTCCATCTTGATAAGGCTGATATTGTTTTACCTGATTGGGAAGCTCGTGGACTTTACATTGATTTCTGGATGTTGTCAGATGCAGCTAGGGAATTACCAGGTGAGACTTGGCAAAAACATAGGGCTAGACAATTGGCTAACGATGTTATGACAATGTTTGATCCAAACGACAGAAAATCTGTTGGGAAATGTCGTGCTTATCTAAAAAAAGAATATTTTGACAAATACACAGATGACAGAGCAGTCTATTTCCAAGGTGATGATAATCAATTGACTAATGTTTATGGTATTGGTAATTGTCATATCGATACTGCATGGTTATGGCCATTTGCTGAAACCAAAAGAAAGATTGTAAGATCTTGGGCTTCTCAATGTACAATAATGAATGAATATCCAGAATATCAATTTGTTGCATCGCAAGCACAACAATTCAAATGGCTTTTAGAAAATCATCCAAAATTTTTCAATGATGTATTGATTCCAAAAGTACAAGACGGTCAATTTATTCCTATCGGTGGTTCATGGGTTGAAAATGACACGAATGTTCCAAATGGTGAATCCTTAGCAAGACAATTTTTCTTTGGTCAAAGATTTTTCTTAAAATATTTTGGTGTCAAATCTGATGTATTTTGGCTACCAGATACATTTGGTTATTCTTCTCAAATTCCTCAATTATGTCAATTATCTGGTTTAAACAAGTTCTTAACTCAAAAACTTTCTTGGAATAATATTAACAGTTTCCCACACTCAACCTTTAATTGGGCTGGTATTGATGGTTCTGTTCTATTAACTCATATGCCACCTGGGAATACATATACAGCTGATTCTCATTTCGGTGATGTCTTACGTTCTGCAAAACAAAATAAGTCTAATGAATTTTACGGTTCAGGTCTAATGTTATATGGTAAAGGTGACGGTGGTGGTGGTCCAACAAGAGAAATGATGGAAAAAATGAGACGTATTAGATCCATGAGTAATAAAAATGGTAACGTTATTCCAAAATTACAAGTTGGTACATCTGTGGATGAATTCTATCAAGATATTCTAGAACGTACCAATAATGGTCTAAATCTGCCAACATGGAATGGTGAATTATATTTCGAGTTCCATAGGGGCACTTATACAACCCAAGCCAGAACCAAATATCTAATGAGAAAGTCGGAAATTATTATGCATGATTTGGAATGGATTGCAACAAAGACATCTATCCTATACCCAGAGGAATACTATTATCCAGTGAAGGAAATCAATGACTTGTGGGAAAATATCTTATTATGCCAATTCCATGATGTTTTACCAGGTTCTTGTATTGAAATTGTTTACAAATACGAAGCTGTCCCAATGTTGGAACAAGTTGTTGAAAAATGTTCTACATTAATTAAGGATGCTATCCAATTTTTGAAAGAAAAGTCTGAAGATAAGAAAACAAGTTCAGTTGCAACTCTTGACTGGATTAATGCAAATTCATTTAAGAAAGAAGAAGTTGATCAATTTTCTGCCAGGGTTGATGAAAACAAAGACAGCTTTATTCTAAGTAACGGTAAGTTGAAAGTTACCATCTCTAAGAAATCAGGTGCAATTATCAGTGTCAAAGATATTGCTTCATCTACAGAATTTTTGGATATCAAGAATGGTAAGAACACATTAGGTGCCAATCAATTTGTGCTATTTGATGATAAACCATTAAGTTGGCAAGCATGGGATACCGAATTATATTCCGTATTACAATTCAAATATCTACAAGAGATTGAAAAGGTTGCCGTAATTCGTAACTCCCATTCCGAATGTGCTGTTGAGGTCATTGTTAAAGTTTCTGACGAATGTTCTATCAAGTCTACTATTTCTTTAAAAGCTACCACATTTGAAACTCAAAACACTAGTAAGATCGATATAAGTACTTTAGTGAGAAACTGGGATGCTAGAAATAAGTTCCTAAAAGTTGAATTCCCAGTTAACGTACGTAGTGAATTTGCTTCTTACGAGACTCAATTTGGTATTACAAGAAGACCAACTGTTTACAATACCTCTTGGGATGTTGCTAAGTTTGAAGTGTGTCACCATAAGTTTGCTGATTATTCTGAATACACTAAGGGTGTTTCTATCATTAACGACTGTAAATATGGTTTCTCTACCCATGGTAACTTGATGAGATTATCACTGTTACGTTCATCAAAAGCGCCAGATGCACATGCAGATATGGGTACCCACCAAATCAATTATGCTATTTATCCACATGGTGGTCAACTAGGTGTTGACACCGTCAAACTGGCTTATGAATTCAACTACAATAATAGATATGATGTTCCAAAGAGTATCGTCGAACAATTTAATAATATAATTACAGTTTCAGGTAATGAAAATGTTATATTATCCAATATTAAGAGGGGTGAAGATGATGCATCATTGAAATCTAATTATGCCTTGAATCCACATAAGGAAAAGAGTATGGTTGTGAGATTATACGAAGCACTTGGTGGTGAATCCAGAACCTCGTTAATTACTTCTTTATCAATTAAATCAGTGTGCAAAATCGATAATCTTGAATTGAAAACTTCTGAAAAATGTCAATTTATTGTTTCTGAAGGCAAAGGTCATACAACTGAAATTCCTGTTGTTTTGAGACCATTTGAAGTAGCCTCTTACAAGATTATATTTGCCTGAATAACCTATATATATTTCAAAACCTTCTACATATGCCGAATACGGTGCTCGTTTTATATGATAATACTATGTCTTTATATTTAATTCTGTAAGCGATCTTTAGACTAGAATATATGATGAGATTGTATTTTTCATTAAATTGATATATTGAACAGATTCTTTGCTACGGTATAAAATCTTCTTTCGTATTCGACCAAAGCATCATTAATCGCATGGTTATATGAGATAACACCAATTTTACACAACTTGTTAGCATGTCCTTTTTTAGTAGCAATCTAGATCTACAGCAAACTGATCTCGAAATCGTTTCCTCGGCCTCATTGAAGTTGTCTCGAAGGAGCTCAGCCAGTTCGCCAGCGCGCTAACGAGTCCCCTTGACAAAATGAATAATAAAGAGTAAGTATAAACAGCTGGCAACTTCAGTAGATAAAGCTAAGTAAGTTATACTTAGTATACCGTTTGGTTACCAATCTACCAGAATAACAATTATGAATGAAAAAATGTCTGAGAACTCATCATTATTTACTGGGAAAATTCTACAGAAACATATTAAATTTCTACAGAGGCATCTGTCGATCCTACCAGCTTCTCATCAAAGTGCAGATGTCAATTTAATGGCTGTTATATTCTATTCCATCGAGTCCCTATCTGCATTGAATGAGGATGTAGAAACCAAATATAAAGATAATTTAGAATGGATCAGAAGTAATTATGTGACCCAAAATGTTGGTGATGAAGAACTATCAGGTTTCATCGGTGGTCCAATTATGAATATACCCGATACAATTACTTTAAGTTTGCCGAACACTTTATTTGGTCTATTAACCTTAATATTGATGAAAGATACCGAATTTCTTAATAATATGATCAATAAAGAAAAGCTTGGAAGATTTGTCGCAAAATGTCAACTGAAAGAAAATGGTGCATTCGTCTCTGTATTAGATTATAAATCTGGATCTACATCCCCAGTTGATTCTCATGATCTTAGATTCAGTTATATTGCTGTTGCAATTTTATATATTCTAGGTTGTCGTACAAATGATGATTTTAAGAAATATATAGATGTTGATTCTTTAGTGGAATATATACTAAGTCAGAAGTGCCCATTTGGCGGATTTGGAGCCTTTGGGGAAGCACATGCAGGCTATACGTCATGTGCACTATCTGCTTTAAAATTGCTGAACAAAGTAGATGAGTTATCAACCACTGAGAAGGAAACCACCTTACAATGGTTGATGGATAAACAAGTCAGTCGCGAAGGATGCTGGGAGAAGCAGGACATCTCTAACGAATCCTACGATGCAGATGATCATGGTGGTTACCAAGGAAGAGAAAACAAATTTGCTGATACATGCTATGTATTTTGGTGTTTAAATTCAATAAGTATTCTGAACCCCAACTTACAAACAGTACTGGATGTACCACCAATAAAAGAATACCTACTTACGAGGACGCAGAATCAACTAATAGGTGGTTTCTCCAAATGTTACAAAGAAGATGCTGATTTGTACCACACCTGTCTTGGCATTGCTGCTCTAAGGCTAATGGAAGATAATTTCAATGGGGTACTGTGTCTACCAGCTAAAACTGCAAAAGAATTCGATCTTTAACGACATATAAATCTAGTTCACATGTTATGTAGACATCTATGTATTATGACATGTAATATTTCCATAATAATTAATATTATTATCATAATTCTTCGTTAATATTTCATTTTTTGATAAAGCTCAATATATCATTCAAGCATATAGTATATAATTTAGGGAATTTGTTGTGCAATGTCTTTGGTTGGCATAATGTCACCATTTCTGGATAAGTATGATTTAACCACGTAGAATAAAATGTCATATGATTCCCCTCTACAATTCTATCAATCTCTTTTGTTTTATTGAAATCTTCCAATTTCCCTGCGTCGATAACTTTCAAATCACAAGATATACCAGTTCCGGTGTACTTGGTATATGATTCTTTAAAAGACCAGTGATATGCAAATAATCTTTTCAGTTCAGTTCCAGTAGTCAATTGTAGCGATTCATATTCTGCTGTACCGAATATATCTTGATATAATTCTAAGTTTATCGGATCTGCCAAATCTGCTGCCGACGCCAGATCAATTCCGACATCACACGCTATATCTGAGCCCGGTTCTCCTCTTTTAAGATATATTGCTACAAAATTCTGACCATTTGTCATACTGAATGTCACGATTCCGTTATTTATATCTTGATTTACTAAAATTGGTTTACCATTTTGTATAATATCAAATTCTAAGGAACGAATTTGAATATTACAAACAATTGAGCATCCTATTAATTGTAAAAGTCGATTACATAGAGCTTTCTTTCTATCTGAATCATTTTTCTTATTCATAACTTTATTCCTCCATTTAATTGGCAATACTCTCATGGCCATCTCAAATTCGAATTCATCATTTAAAATATCGGAACTTATATCTAAAACAACACATGCGTCGAACTTACCTGTTCGTATTGAATCATTTAACAATTCGTCCATATCTAACTTTCGCAGATTATACCTTTAAATGAATCGTCATTGAGTAACATCCTTTAAATTTAGCAACAATATTACGATTACCTACAGAATTTTACCCATTTAACTCGTACTGATGGAAGTCATCGATTACTTTTTGTATGACTGAAAAATTCGAGACCGCTATTAAAAGACTGTGTAAGTTGCACCAACGGACCATCGGGCATAGTAAATATACAGAAAATTTCATAGAGGGGTAAAAAGATAGATCATCTTGGAACTCTACAAACATTGACATATAAAGGAAGAGGTCAGACAAACGAGTAGATATTGTCTTTAGTCTTCGTTGGGAACATAAATTCACAACTGTGTATAAGCAAGAATAACGATGAGTGAGAGTGGGAATAGCGAAGATAGACAGAAACTGTACGAATCGGCTGTAGCTTTTTTAAACGATGCATCTGTTAGTGATGCTCCATTAGCTATGAAGATAAAGTTTTTGGAAAAGAAAGGTTTAAGTCAAGATGAGATTGAACAGGCTATTAAGGAAGCTGGAAATGCAAAAAATAATCAAATTCAAGGATCTGAGAATAATACCAGTACAACACAGAGTTCAGCGAGTAATAACAGTACCAGCAACACAAACCCTACAGAAAGATATTCATATAACTACAGTTACCAAGCATTACCACCGGTAGTACCACAACGTGATTGGAAGGATTATTTTATTATGGCAACCGCAACTGCTGGTATAGTATACGGATTATTTGAAGTCACCAAAAGATATATTGCACCAAATATTTTACCTGAAAGTAGTACTAAACTTGAACAAGATAAAGAAGAGATCCAAGCACATTTCAGTAAAGTAGATAAACTATTAGAATCAATTGAACAAGAGCAACATGAATTTAAGGAAAAGGAGACAAAGAAATTGGAAGAATTAGATGACACCATAAAAGAACTTCAAAATACTCTGGAGAAAACCACACAAACAAGAGATACAATGGAAAACGATTTTAAGTTGCTAAAACTGGAACTAAATACTTTACAAAATGCTGTTGACAAATTCGTTTCAGGAAATAATATAACGACTGAATTGAACAGCATGAATAACGAAATAATGTCCTTGAAACACCTAATATCAAATTCTAGCTTTGGGGAATCTGTAAACAATGAAAATAAACAAAACAATAAAAACCCAAGATTGACAGCTAGCATTAAGAGTGATGTAGGAACATCTACAAATATAAATCACTCTATTAAAAGTCCTGCAAATGGTATTCCAGGTGTTGAAGCAATCCCATCTGCTTCTGAATTACTTGCCAATATGAATTTCGATACTTCAGAGGATGAGAATAACGAAATAAGGGAACCTATTCCAGCGTGGAAAAGGGCTAGAGATGGAAACGTGTCACAAACAGCAAGAGGTGACGACGGTGACGAGTCATCTCAAAATGATCTACCAGCATGGCAAGCGGCAATGGAAGCTGCACAAAACGCGGATGAGCAATGATCTCAACACCTGTCAAGGCATATTATTTAAACCGTCTATATGAGTAAATATCAAATATAATCTAATCATAATAGCAATATTAATCGACAACCATTTAAACGTATTGTCCAAAATGCCAGCAAATTATCACTTTCGACGGCCGATGATTGTTCAATAACTAAAGTACAACGGTTTTGCCCGAACGGAATTTGTAAAGCTCAAAAAATTAAACAGCGTGAAGTCAAAGTAAATAAATGCATTAATTAACCGTTATAGGAAAAGACGAATATTGCCAGGTAAACATAACATAAACTAAAAGCCATTATAGAATAACCACACCGGAACTAGATCTCGAATCAAGAACTGTTTATCCAGAGTGAATTTAGAATTGTATTTTACTACGGAACATATATCAAATAGTCCATATATTAAGATTATAAGTTGAAGCCGCTGATAGTGAATTTATTCCAGAAGAAAAGTAAATAAATATGACAGTTTCATTGCAAGACAAGTCTGTCTACAATCTGGTTATAAATTGTGTCGATAAACAAATCCCTGTCCCAGATTTCCTAAATTTGTACAAAGAATTTTACAGTGAAAAGTTCTCAGCAATACTTGAAAATGAGGAATCAGAAAATGGTGAGAATAACACAATTGAAATTGCCAACACATTATCGGATGACCTTGTAAGATTATTAAACTCCAAAAGATCTTTAATCATCGCAGAGTATCTAACTGAAATATTGTTTGTTAACTACAACGGCGATCTGATAAAATCATTTATGCCAAAATTATCAACGGTGCATGAAAATAAAATGTTGATCCATTTTTTCTCAAAAGCTTCATTGCATTTCACAACATTGGATGATAAATTACTTATTGATCAACTAAATAAGGATCTACCAGATTCTATTATACCCAACCTTTTAACATTAGAATTAGACCCAACTGATAATGAACTGGTCATATCATTAATGAAACTTTTACAATCGATCATTAATCTGGCATTAGGACCGATTGTATTGTCTGCACAATATAATGAATCATCTCAGGATCTGTTGAAAAAAGTGTCCAAAATCAATAAGTTACTATACAGAAAAGTGTCTCAGTTATTTGATTCGAAGTTAGCATTTAAGGATGCTAAGAATGTTGTTAAGGACGTAAGACATGAATATATCAGTTCACCATCTATTACATCTCCACAATTCATTTCAAGTCCATTGTCCATAATGAAAACACCTATGTCAAATTCTGGACCATCTGCTGCAAAATACAAAGATATGAAATTATTACGTTATTATAAAAATATATGGTTGAATAATAAGATTATCAAATGGGAACCGATAAATTCAGATTTCTTAGCAAGATATGCATCTATCTCAAACGCAATATTTCAAGAAAATGGTCCATCACCACAGATAACTGATGCTTTATTAACTGATTTAATTGAAACTTCCTTCACCTGCTTTGCTCAATTTGTAAGTAATAAACAATACCATCAGCCAAATGCAAATCTAAATTTACTAGAAAGACAATGGATCATCTTCATTTCGAAACATTTACCATTATTAGTACTAAAACATTCATCTACCAACCCCCAAATAGTTTCTAATGCTTTGGAAAAAATTGATTCAAAAGTTATAAAAGCAATCAAGGCATATTATTCTGAAAAGGACGATATGAGAAATAGAAATGAAGATCTATTTGAGGATTATCCATCAGCAAGTTTAGATATTAGACACGATTTTATAAAATCGTTAATTATGTTAGGGCTACAACCGCCTCAATTCATAAATATTTTCCTAAGAGATGACCAAATTGTAGACCCAAGTACGCTACCAACTACCGATAGCTTATTTATACAAACTCCACAAGGTACACAAGAGATGGTATCTGACATCCCATCATTTATTAAAGAATCGTTGAGTTCTTTAGAGCTGCAAACTATTTCAAATCCGATCTCTGAGTCCAATAATGGTATTCATCAGGTATTTTTAAATTTTGAAAGCGTTTCACCAACAAAACAAAAGGAGTTTTCCGATTGCATATTGACAACTTTATCAGATGCGATTGATTCTTGTGATTTTGCTACTATAACTAAGTTGTGTGCATTATTAAGTTTCAATTTCTCACATTCTTTAACTTCTATTTTGTCATTCTGTACACCATCTGAATTCTTAAAGATTTTAATGACATTTATTGATCACTTGTGGTCTTCTGCTATTGTTACAAAAAAGGAAGAATCGGATGACTCAGATGAAGCTTCGAATATATCACTTTCATTTAGTTGGGCATTATTATTATTAATCAATCTTCATAAAATTTATGATATATCGTTAGTAAATGTTGCTGTAGCGGATGGTAAAATGAATTTAGAGAAATCATTTGCAATTTCATTCATCAGTAAATTATCCGATATTCCAGACGAATATGTGATAGAAGGTGATAACCCAAAGAATCCTGAAGCTCAAGTAAAATCACACAAGTTAATACAGGCATGGTTATCTGATCTGTTTGTCAATGGTTCTATATCTGACAATTTAACACAGAGTACAGATGCAAAACAACTGGCAACTACTGTACCATTTATTTTCAAGCAAGTTCTTTACGCCATAGAAATTAATGCTGTTAGTGATATCAACAACATTATAGGCGGTGTAGAGTACTTTTTGCAACCGTTTATGCTGTCTGGTCTGATTAAGATATGCTTCTGGTTAGAAGATTACTTATTACACATTAAATTTTTCGATCAAGATGAGAAAATAATGAATGATGTTTTCAAAATACTGAATACAATCTTTAATCCTAACACCTTGAACGAGGACTCTCAAACTTTCCATAACGCTGTATTAAGATTAAATGCCGTGAGACTATTGAAAATATTTAGACAATTAAAGAAGGAACCACAATCAAATTATGGTGTATATTCTTCGGACTCTCAAGAAAATTCTGCATTAGACTCCTTAATTAACAAAATGGTATCCGTCCTGGGATTCTCTCCAAGCTATTATGTCGATAGTAGACTACTGAATACTGAAGGAGGGTATTCCCAACAAAAGCCCCTCGGATATGATAGATTCATGGTATTCAATGAAAATCCAATCAACAAAATCATGGCTAACCAAATAAACTCATTCTGGAATCTTCATAGTAGTACCTATTACAATTTAGATTATCTAAAGGAAGTTATCAACATCGTTACCCCTTATAATTTCCTAGTGGATGTAATACAGACTTTAGACTATAAGCTAGCTACATATGGGGTACCTGCAATTAGGAACAAAATCACCTCAATCGAATCAGAACATGTTTTCGATTATTTATTTTATTTCTTAGTACTGTTTGACTGCGAGACACAAATAGACGCAGCTAGAATGATACAACTGTTCGAAGATGATGCAGATTATGATAAATTTGAAGGAAATGATATAAACGTTGCGTCTACCAATGTAGATGATGCAGATCCATCAAACAGTATTGTCAAGACAGAAGATGAAAACAAACAAAAAATGGAGGACATTAACGATGACGATATCGACATGCTTTTTGGAGAAAACGAAACTAGCACGCATGTCCCAGAAGAGGAAGTACGAGTAATCGATGATGTATTTACACCAAAGAAGTTTGATGAAATCGGTGCTTTAGAAAGGGAATCATTTGGTATAATTCTTCACAACATGAAGAAGTTACATATCATTGCATACAAAAATAGAAATATTTCTAAAGAAGAGTATGAACGTGTGAGGAAATATCATGACAAATATCTTCATATGTTGAAGGCGTGTGTGTTTTAAAATATCAATATGATAAAATACTAAGTACTTTATTGATGTAACTATATACATTAAATATATTATATATCATAATATTACAAAAGAGTATCGATTATTTCTTATGTTTTTTTTTTTATTTTTATTTTTTCTATTTTCATTATGTAGGAACCTTATCGGAAGCCTCGATTGTCTTTACATTATGTTCTTGAGTCTTACCTTCCATAACAACTTGTTGAACTTGTTCTTTTTGTTTGGCTCTGTCTCTCATTCTTTCTTCAATTGTATCCTTAACAAGCAATCTATAAACTGTAACTTGTCTTGTTTGACCTAATCTATGGGCTCTGTCCATTGCTTGAGAATCAATAGTTGGATTCCAATCAGAATCATAGAAGATGACTGTATCAGCAGCTGTTAAATTAATACCTAAACCACCTGCTCTTGTACTCAACAAGAAAACAAAAATTTCAGGTTTCGTTTGCCAATCATGTACCAAATCACGACGATCTTCTAATTTCGAAGAACCATCCAATCTAATATAAGTGTATTGTCTGTATGTTAAATATTCCTCCATTAAATCCATCATCTTAGTCATTTGGAAATATACCAAAACTCTGTGACCTTCTTCTTTCAATTTCACCAGTAACTGGTCTAATTTTTTCAACTTAGCTGATTCGGTAATAAATCTATCCATTGACGGCATAGATATATTGGATGAGAATGTAGTATTCAAGGATGCTGGGTACATATTTGTTTTTGGGAACTTCTCCAGAGGGATTTGTTTATGAACAATCATGTTGTATTGGGTAGTAACTGGAATATCAGATAATGCTTGCGAGATGACAGGGTCGAATAATTCACGATCCAATCTGGTAGTGAAATTACTAGAACCAGGAACTCTAATATTTACAGGTAGTGCACTGACTGCCGGGTGATAAGCTCTGTGAAGACTATTCAAATATTCATTATAATATACCTCTTCCTTAATCTTTAACAAAGAATCCAACACACCAGTTGTTGTTGTATAGTTGGTATCAAGTAACTTCTCAGTTTTACCGTCAATCAATAAACTTGATTTAAAGTTATCCTTCCTCTTATGTAATTGTTCAATATCTAAGTCGATTGCTTGTCTTAATATATCTAACTTGACTGCTGAGGATATTTCACCATAGGAAGAACCTGTCATTCTAGTCAAATCTTGGATCAACCTTTTATTTGTATCTGGATTAAAAACGTTCATAGTATGTTTTTGTAACTTATCCAAATCTGCTACATTGTTACAGTAATTTGGTAGGATAATTTCGTTATATACTAACTTTGGTAAATTGTATGAGATAGGATTACGCGAGGAATAACGGACATCAACCCAATCAGTGTAATTACTTGCATCAATAGAACCAATAGGAAGGTTGCTATTTTCTATATTAATTCCAGTTAGATTTGCGCTACTGTTAGCAACACTATTTGTAATTGTGTTCATACCGTTACCACCAAGCTTCAACATGGAACTCGATTTACCGAAATTAACAAAGGAAAATGGAGACTCAATATCAGCTCTTTCAAACAGATCAGGATGGTTACAGACCTTTCTGAATTGCATAACTGTATTAATCAAATTTTGATCACCTTTAAATTCATCATTACCGGCTGCATTTTCAATAGCATCATAACCTCCAGAAAATTGAGATCTTAAAACATTATACAACTTCGATTGTCTTTGAGTCAAATCACATAAGACATCGATTTCAATCTTGTCACCTAATTCTGATTGAACATTCTTCTTTATACGTCTTAACATGAAAGGTTTTAAGATCATATGCAAACGTCTCAATTGTTGTTGGTTTAATTGCGTATTAGCCTCTGCATGTGATTCGATATCCTTGGCGAACCACTCACTAAATTCGTCATGAGAGTCAAATAAGGATGGCATAATGAAATGCAACAAAGCCCAAAGTTCTTGCATATTATTTTGGATAGGAGTACCAGTTAGTAGCAATCTATTACGACAATGGAAACTTAGTAAATTCTTCCAACGAGAAGATTGAGATGACTTAATAGCTTGTGCTTCATCCAGAATCATATATTGCCATTTCATTTTTTGTAAATATGACACATCAGAGACAACCATTTGATATGAAGTAATCATTACATGGAATGGAGCGTCTTTACCATATCTGACATTTTTTCTATCCCAGAATTTTCTTAAAACCTTACGATCGTTGGCATTACCCCAGTATGGTAAAATCTTAAAATCTGGAACAAATTTTGCGATTTCATTAACCCAATTATGTAAAGTAGAGGCAGGTGTAACGACCAAGAATGGACCCCAAATATTGTAACGTTCTGCAAGATGAGCTAAAACGGAGATAGATTGAACAGTTTTACCTAAACCCATTTCATCTGCTAAGATACCGTTAATACCTTGATCGTAAAGATTAGCTAACCAATTCAAACCCTTTAATTGATATTCTTTCAAAGTGCAGGATAATAAGTTTGGTTGTTCGATTGTGATTTCACCGAGAGATGTTGGATTTTGGAAGTTTAATTCGTCATCATCTTCATTTTCTTCACCACCATTAGCTTGTGAATCGAATTGTTTGGCTTTTGCTCTGGTTTCTGCCAAAACATTAGAAGCGTTCTCAGCAGCCTTAGCTCTTAGGGCATCATCGTTTTCGTTATCAAAATCAATCTCATGGAAATCGTTCTTCTTTGAGGAATCTGTCTGTTCCAAATCAACATCATCTGGATTATGACCATTATCCTCTTTGCCTTCGTATTCATCTGTTTTGATCTTCCTACCAATGAAATGTGAGTATAATTCTGTTTGTGTCAATAAGAAATTCAATTTCTTAGCTTGTCTCTTGGATTCTCTTTCATCATCTTCCTTCTTTGCTAATTCTAACGCAATCTTTTCTTGTTTCTTTTTAATTTCACGTTCTTCACGTTCATTCTTCTTCCAGAAACTGGACATTTCTCTTATACCTCTTCTTGCTCTTGTTTGGAAATCCTTCAATTGTTTGAAATTTCTTGATTGCCATTTTCTAGCTTCTCTGGCGCACAGTGATGAAGTCTTTTTAAAATTTGTAGATTTAATGGATTGCATTTGTTGAAGCATTCTAACCATCTTATTGGAATCTTTCCTAGCTAAATCTTTCCATACCGTGATATAAGTGTTATCGTAATGACGTTGAATTGCTCTAGCTTCCTTTGCAGACATAGTTAAGCCATATGTAGGTAATCCGTGGTCTGCTGTAGTTGGTTTACTATCCAGAGAATTTTCCAACCCAGACTCGTCATCCATATCACCTTTAACTGATAAGTTGTTCAATTTTCTTTTCTTTCTGTTTTGATTGTCCATGCCGTTGATATTAGCACTATTTTGATTTTGTTTAGCAAGAGCTCTAGCTTTCATATCTGCAGCTCTTCTTCCCTTCTCAGCTTCTTTCTCTCTTTGACGTTTAGCTTCATTAACAAGACGTTTCAATTTCTTTGAATGATATTGTTTTAAAGTGATTTTAATTTCTATTAATTTCTTTGTAGGTTTATATTCCATAACCAATGCATTTGTAAATCTTCTCTTTTTAACTCTTGGTATTTTATTTTTGTTTGACATTCGTGTTAATTCACGTACAATTTTTGATCTATCACTTGATAAAGTAATTGCTTTATGTCTAGCAGATGCAGACATTGGACCTTTTGATTGTTGTAATTTTTCTTTTTGTTTCGTGTTATTTGGATCGAAATCTTTATCACTTCCTTCTTCATCGTCATAATCTTCTGCTATACGAGATTGCATAGTATCATCTTCATCCTCATCCTCATCCTCATCCTCATCATCTTCGAGATTATCAGTTTCATCAGCTTTTATATTATCCAATTCATCTTCATCTTCCGTTAGACCATCGATATTTGCGTTACTTTTATCATTTTTAGTCATATTCTCATCTATATCGTCATTATCATCATCTATACCAGTTGCCATAATAATATTTGAAGTACCATTACTTAATTTATTATTTCTAAAAAATTTTGAACCCTTTGGTAAAATTTTAACAGGTGTTGAAGCAATAAATTTTGTCATTTTACCACCATTACCATTTGAAATTAAATTAGTATCGTTATTATTTTTATTATTTAAATCTTGTGTAATTATTTTGTTATTTTTCTTCTTTGAATCAAATACACCAATATGATTTTTTTTACCTTTAACTTTATAAATTGTATCCTTAATCATATTTGCTCTTTGTTTCTTATAAGACAAATAATTATTCCATTCAGATTTATTCTCATTCATAATTTCATATAAATTTTTAAATTGAAATTTTTGATAAGCATCATGAATATTCCAATCAATCTTAGATTGATAATTCCATTCAGAAATCAATTCAAATTCTTGAAAATTTAAAAATTTCCAATCTTGATATTCTAATTCAGTAATGTCTCTTTCCTGAATAATTGTAAATCTTTCATTTAAATCCTTAATAAATTTTTGTTTTAAATCATCATTATCATCTTCATTCTTTATTGTTTTATCTTTATCATCTGAGGATATCTTTTGAATAGGTATGATATCCTGATCATCATTATTTAATAATGCAGATAACGACATCTTTTTCTACACTATATTATATCTTGTGTGTTTAATCTTATTATGATCGAGTTGTAAAGATTTAGTGATACGATTAAAATTACACAAGTATATATATATATATTAATATATAAGAATTATTATGAAGTATTAAGTTACATGTATCAACTTATGAAAAGGAGAAAATGTATATTAATTAATTAACGAATGTGTAACAAAAGGGAAAAGCACAAGTGAAAGTGAAAATAAGAAAGAGAAAATCCAATAAGGACATATCATAAGTGGGTATTATAAATTTAATTTAAAATAAAGCAAAAATGTAATAACCAGAGAAGCCAAGAAGAAGAAACAAGAAAGAGAGAAAAAAGATGCTGATTTTACAATTAATTTTAGTTACGCGAATATATGTTATTTTAGTAGAATTACTGCAACTTCCTTAAAAAATGTTGTATTTGTTTGTCTGTGGTTTTCCATTTTTTCCACATTCATTCATTAATTTCCAAGAAAACAGAACACTCGTTGTGCGGTTTTCCCATTTTCGTCTGTTGTTATTACTATCACTATTATTATTATGAAGTTGGACATTCATTGATTGATTGATTACAATTCAATTTTGTTTCGTTTGTCGTTCGTTTCTCTGATTCTTTGCTTTTTCTGGTTTCAGTTTTCTGCGTTCATTACAGAATGAGGACAACAGCAACAAGAAGACAAAGGAGTATATATAGCGTTTGCAGTCGGATTGGGAATGGGGGATGGGATACAAAGAATAGGAATAGGAATAGGAGTAAATGCGATTGTGGCAGTGAGGTAACACAGCAAACACACAATTGTTGAGTCAAGTAATATACTGTCCCGCTGCTATCAAACGTGCAAAGTATAAGGCAGCTATATATATATATATATATGATATAGATTATATGATACTATTGCACACAGTAAAGGAATGATACAAGAACAACTGACATATATGTAATTTGCAATGGTAATATTTAGGATATTACGATCGAAACACTGTAAATCTCTATACCAGTCTACCTATCTATATGTTACGGCAACTAGCTCTTTAAATATTGTCTTGTCAAATAATCTTGAATATACGTCGTTGTTACAACAGAACAACTAGACCATTTAGAAACATAACCACATCTTATAGTATTTATATTCTCATAGATGTATAACAACTGGTTATCTAATAAATTGAAACATTTCTGTCACTGTGAACGACTCTTTGACAATAGTGAATCATCGAATTTGTGGGACATTGAAATTTCTTGCACAGAACTAGTTGTACAGATGGTGGGGGTCCCACAATTTCTGCGGCGATTTCTTCCTACTGAGACGAGACATGTGGACGAAGATTGAAGTTTTCACCCATCAGTATTATACTATGAGTAATAATAATAATTACAATAGACACCAGAAATCTTAAAGATGATGAAGGTTTCAGCATATTTTATAATATTTAACAACTTACAGTTTCGTTTGTTTTATCATATAGCTACTCCTCGTACTACTATTATTTAAAACGTTCAGTTAGAACTCATCCGAACAACATTTAATTATGTCCACATTTGGTAAACTATTCCGTGTCACCACTTATGGTGAATCTCATTGTAAATCAGTCGGTTGTATCGTCGATGGTGTACCACCAGGTATGTCATTAACTGAACAAGATTTACAACCTCAATTAACAAGAAGAAGACCAGGTCAATCCAAATTATCTACTCCAAGAGATGAAAAGGATCGTGTTGAAATTCAATCAGGTACTGAATTCGGTAAAACTTTAGGTACTCCAATTGCAATGATTGTTAAAAATGAAGATCATAGACCTCATGATTACTCTGAAATGGATAAATATCCAAGACCAAGTCATGCTGATTTCACTTACTCCGAAAAATATGGTATTAAGGCTTCATCAGGTGGTGGTCGTGCATCTGCTAGAGAAACTATTGGTAGAGTCGCAGCTGGTGGTATTGCTGAAAAATTCTTACAACAAGTCTCTAATGTTGAAATTGTAGCATTCGTAACACAAATTGGTAAAGTTAAGATGAATAGAGATCCATTTGATAAAGATTTCCAACATACTTTAAATACTATTACTAGAGCTAAAGTTGACGCTATGGGTTTCATTAGATGTCCAGATGCTTCTGTTGCAGGTGATATGGTTAAAGAAATTGAACATTACAGAGGTCAACAAGATTCCATTGGTGGTGTCGTCACCTGTGTTGTTAGAAACTTACCAACTGGTTTAGGTGAACCATGTTTCGATAAATTAGAAGCTTTGTTAGCTCATGCTATGTTATCTATTCCAGCTTCTAAGGGTTTCGAAATCGGTTCAGGTTTCACTGGTGTCTCTGTTCCAGGTTCTAAACACAACGATATGTTCTATTACGATGAAGAAACTAAGAGATTAAGAACCAAAACAAATAACTCCGGTGGTATTCAAGGTGGTATCTCTAATGGTGAAAACATCTATTTCTCTGTTCCATTCAAATCTGTCGCTACCATCTCTCAAGAACAACATACTGCTACTTATGACGGTGCCGATGGTGTCTTAGCCGCTAAGGGTAGACACGATCCAGCTGTCACCCCTCGTGCTATGCCAATTGTCGAAGCTATGACAGCTTTAGTATTAGCTGATGCTCTATTGATTCAAAAATCAAGAGATTACGCTAGAACCATTACTCATTAAATATAAAGAATGTTATTTATAATTATCATGTGTTATATATATTATGTGTATAGTTGATACTCTTCAAATCGTTATGATCCAATTATTAAGATATTATTACAGGTGTACTTCTCATATTCGAGTCAATACTTATAAAATTGTAAAAAAAAACAAAGTTATTTTTGATATTTGTAATGTTATGTTATATTATTAGAAAAATTTTATCGATATATAGAAATAAAAAAACTTGAGATTATTTATTTTATTTTATTGATTTATAATTCTTCAACAACGTTACCCTTGGAGGAAACGTAGATACCATCTAAGAACTTACGGATATCCTTGTTTCTAGCCTTACAGATTTGTTGAATGTCAGCAGCGTTTTGAGAAACTTCTTCAATGGAGTTACCAGATAAGACGATTTCATCCTTTTGAGTAGTGGAGAATTCAATTTCAACACCTTCTCTAACTGGAACTAATCTGACCTTCTTGTCACCTAAATAGTTTCTAATTTCGATGAATTTCTTACCATCGTTTTCAACAACGTTAACGTTGATTGGGAAATGCGCATAAACGTATCTCATCTTGTACTTGTAACCCTTAGTGACACCAGTGATCATGTTGTCAATTAAAGACTTAACAGTTCTTAAAGCAGCAACGTGCTTTCTGTCACCGTTGTGAACAGTAACCTTGATTAAAGTGTTGTCAACCTTGGTGAAGGTAACATCAACATGCTTTAAGTTCTTGGTTAAAGTACCTCTTGGACCAGTAACCTTGATAACTCTGGACTTGATAGCGACAGAGACCTTTTCTGGGACAGCAATGGATTGTTCAGTTTGAATGTACTTCATCTTTGGTATAATCTGCTGATATATTTTATAAATGAAAGAAGAAAGAAAATTTTTACAAAGTAATAAGATATAGTTGAAGATTTTCTTTTAAGTCAATCATCTTTCAGTTAGGTTAAAGTTAGAGAAGCCTCATGCCATCACTTAGTTTTACTAAGATATGGTGAAGCTGTTACAATATTTACTTAGAATAGTAAGATAGTCAAGAGGTTTGGTAAAGTTTCAACTGAAAATTTCATTATGGAATTGAGTATTTCCTGGATGCCATAAGTTTCGTTCTGTCCTCATCACATAACAAAACGAGATGAAATTGCAGTATATTCGCCTAGAGTCAACGTGGGAACCGGTCTGTTCGAGATCCCTACGTCGTTTGTGTCATTACAGTTGTACTGACTGAAAAATAATTGAAATATTTCAATTTTTCAAATTATTTCGCGCCGTCGTTCTCCCGCGTCGTTTGTCTGTAAAGTTGAAATTTTCGGAGATTCAGAATTATATTTTCGAAGAAAAAATGAATTTTTGAAAAGAAAATTCAAATATTTAAAGGAAAATGGGAAGAACATCCGGACACCCACAATGTAGTCACATATTCTTCAGATTGACTGTAGATTGCCTAATATGAAGGACCGTTCGGTTATAAAATGTTGTTCATTTATATATAATAGATAAAACATAATTAATTATATATTTTGCAATGCAGATGCGATATCAGAAGCGTACTTCTCTACTAATTTTATACCTTCTTGAATCAAGTTTGGATTGAAACCCTTGGTATTGGTATCATTCAATGCAAGTGTTCTGATTGGAGCAATGATCTTACCATCAACCCAACCTATTATTAAACCATTATTCGCTACTTCACATTCATTGGCTGCAGGATCTATAAATATATTGTTCTTAACTATACCTAATACGAATACCAATGGTGGATTCACTTCTAATTTAACTAAATCATAATCATGGAACATTGGTAATTCTTCAACTTCTAAATCATCAAAATTCGAAACTAATTTAGGTAATGACGTCGAATTTAATGAAGAATATATACCAAAGGAGATTAATGAAACAGAATTAGAATTAGATGAAATGACTAAAACATCAATAAACAATTTGAAGCTATATTTCTTAGTTAATTGTAATTTTTTCATATCAATATTTTTCAGTAGTTTATTAAATAAGGATGTATAACTTTCGGTAATTAGGGAATCATCTCTTTCACCTGCGATATCAATTTCTATTTGTAAAAGGTTATCATCGGATGTATGATCAACAACTTTTGCTTTAACACTGACAATACATTCACTACCATCACTCGCTATTATTCTGGATGAACCATTGGAACTTGGTAAGAAATCTGTATATATTTCAACAGGCATAAACTGATATGGATATCTACCATCTGGTCTAATTGATGGACTGGAAGCTAATGAGTCGTATAAGTATGATTTTTCTGCAACGGATAACGTCATGGTGTGATATTTATAGTATAGAAATAAACTTCGTTTTTCCTTTAGTATATGGACCTGTTAAGCTTAAATGTCGTGTATTGTTTCGATAAGTAACAGATACTCTCTGGATTCACCTACATCAGAGTGCAATGTTTAAGTAACCTTTCCTTATAAACTTATTTTAGTCGACCCTCAACGTGAAATTTTTTATAATTTGACCGCTATGAAAAATAATGATAAAGCGAGCGAAATGCAAAATAGGGTTTTACTCAAACCCTATCGGGTATTACCTTATTTAATGACTTCTGTGACACACAAAACAACAGTCACCTGCAGTTGACATATAGCTAAATTAGTAACCACTTCCTTATTAAAACTATTTGTAGCACCCCAGTTACAATTACAACGCCAGTAAAGATGATCATTGCGTACAACAGTTTATCAAATGTATTTTCATTTTTATTTCTTCGCTGTTCCTCGATCTTAATCAACTCTTTGTAACCTTGATTTCCAGTAATACTATGAATATATGTTTCAATTTCTTTAATGTTTTGCGATATTTGGACACGAAATATAGATTCGCCGAAGTTCGATATGTCGTTTTTATGTTGTTGGAATCTTGACACATCAACAGTTACATATTTATCAATATCATACGAATTCCAAGAACCGTCGTAGACATAATTATGAAAACATAGTTTGAATAACTTTTCCCCATTGGGCGATATTATAATATTAGTTTCTCCTCTTTTCAGTCCCCTTCGAAATCTAAATAAATCTTTTGAATCCACTCCTAAAAGTAAAAAATCAACAGATTGCTTTCCTTTAATTTCACTACTTTCACCATATCGAGCGTAATCATACTCTTCTTGAGGTCTGTCTAGAATATTTATTGCTAAAACTAGGTTGTCATTATCTACATTAAATGTAGTATCCAATATGAAACAATATTCGTTCATAGGCTCTCTTAGAGGAACGTATTTTACAGCAGGTAAAAATATTCTTAAACTAGATAAACTATTTTGACTATTGTAAATATTTGTTAAGTTCTGTGTATTATTTACTACTGTTGCTTTGGTAATGACCATAAACAAATACATTCCAATAAATATTGCCCCAAAATTTTGTGTCATTATGTTTTGTACCTGCTTTACTATCACTATCCCTTGATATGTGAAAACAGTCTTACCCTTAATCTGACCTTACGATATATAATTAATTAACAATGACAATGATGAATAGGGAATATAACTGAATTACTTATTATTAGTTACACATATATGTCTCAATTGTGACACTTTTTTATTTCAATTTCGATAGCCCTACTCTGGGACCTTCGCTGTTCTTAGGGTACGTTCACGCGAATACAGTAGAACTAAGTTTTCTTTACTACGTGGTTAAGCGAGAGTAAAATAATGTAAACAGTAAACTATTGACAAGTATAATTTCATAGTAAAATCATCTTAAGTTACAGAACACTAATAATAAAGACAATTAAAACTTGTATAATTTGTGATCTAATTAGCATTTAATTGTAAACCGACCAATAACCATCCTAGTAACAAAAGTAATTCACAATGTTAAGTAATATCGATGATTTATTGAATATCGATTCCGAAATCGGAATAATAGACGACGAAAGATCAGCTCTAGCAATTGAACTAAATAAAGCACAACAAAAGATTCTATCAGATTCAGAGAAGACAGAACTTTACAGAACGATTGCCGAGAGAATTCAAGAATGTAGGGAAGTTTCGGATATTCAAAAGTTAAGAAGTGAATTTGGTTACCTGAAGGCATTTGATGAATTAGAAGAATCGTTCACTGAAAAGAATTTAATTGATAATAAGACAAACGAATTAGAAAATCTGAAACATGAAGTAGACAAAGTGAGTCAAAAAAATGTACAAGATCTATCATTTTATGAAATTGCTATCTTACATGAAAATTTAAAGGATATTACCGACAGTAACATATTGATCGATAACCCGATTCTAACCTTGACGTTAGACGCATTTGATAAAAGAATAATAGCAAGATATGCAGAATATATTTCCATTGATTACAACCAACTACTCTTCAATTCGAAATGGGATACACAGAATTTCTCATTATCTGATTCAGAAACTGTTGAGAAATTAAATAAGACCTCATCGCTACTTTATAAAGCAACGAAATTATATTTCAATCCTGAAAATAAAATAATGTGGAACTTCTTATCAATATCTAATAATTTTAAAATCAGATTCACCTATCATTTCCATAATGATTCATCCACTATTAATTTGTATTTCAAGTTTTTGAACGATTATCTGAAAAATAATTTATACAAATGTATTACTATATTCGAAGATGAATCTATTGGTTTAACAAAAGAAATAATACATGAAGAATTTATCAGTCATATTTTGGACCCAATCAGAAAGAAGATTAATTCAACTTTATTACAAAATGACAGAACAAAATTCATCACGCTTGTATCACAGATCATCTCTACTGATAAAAATATAGCAAGTAAATATTTCTATCGCGGTAAGGGTCTTATTGCATTAGTTTCGGATGACAGTTGGAACAAATGGCTTCAATATGAAATTCTAGCTTCTAAGAAACAATATGAGGCGATAACAAATTCAGAGAAGGAACTACCACATTCTGCACAGAATTTCTGTAAATTATTAAAAAAAATAAACGATTATTTAGAGCCATTTTATGGTTTGGAATACGCAGAATTGAATAAACTAAAACTAAAGACTTGTTCACAAATCTTCTTACAATTATCATCCGAATACCTAGACTATGTTATGACAACAGACTCCCTTGACGAAAAACATACTAAAATGGATGAGCTATTCCAAACAATGACAAAATTACAAATATTGCATGTTGTTCAAACCAAAATATATGAAATATCACAACAATTTATTTTCGTTGAACTTACAAAACTAGTAAATGAAAGTGAATCCAAGAGATATGTTTCAATTTTCCAAGATGTTTTAAATTCTTATAGACTAAATATGGAAGATGATTTACAAAATTCAATAATCCATAGGATTCAAAAAATGATTAAGGATTCCTTACAAAATTATTTTAAAATCAACACATGGGTAAACACTGACAACAGTAGTGATGAACGTCTCGCACCTACAGCTGAAGTCGTTAATTGTATTACCATTTTGAAAAGAGTTATTTCTAATTTAGATTCAATGGATATACCTTATGAAATAAATTTAAATGTTAAAAATGAGACAGTTAATAGGTTGACGAACTATTTCATCGAATCGATCCTAAAATTGAATAAGTTTAATGAACAAGGTCTTACCCAATTTGAAACCGATTTTAACGGTGTGATAGATACTCTGAATTTACCAGATAATTTCAATAATTACCAATATAATTCGTTTAGCGAAATTCTGACAATATTACGTCTGAAGTACGCCAATGACTCCCAACAATTCATTGAAAAGAGTTACATAAAGAATGGTGAATTTTCGGATCTTAGAAAGAGTAGAGCTATCGAATTCTTGGAAGATTCTGAAATCCAAGATGCTTTATATAGAATTTTATTGAATAATATTGTATAGTGTTCTTTATAGAAATGCATGATTATAAAAATAGATAAATGTTATAAAATTTTGTAGGAATGTAGTTCTAACCCAAAAGATCAATATTCTTCTCTTCATATCGTACTACATCATCTTCTGGGTCCAGTTCATTTTCTTGTATTGAGTTGTTTATATTCGTAAAGGTCCGTTTTGATATCACGTCAAACATATCATTAACAGTAGATATCATACCAGTGGGACCTTGATCAAAAATACTACTTTCATCGGTTTCCAGAACCCATGAGAGATCTGCTGCATCAAGAACTGATTGTACATCTACTTTGTTGCCGCTCGACATGAGTAAGCTATCTTGATCAAAATGATTGGCAATTAAATGGTCAATAACGGGCCAGCCATAGGCATTCGTGAACCTTCTTCTCACAACAATATTGTTATGGGCATCAGGCTTTAGTGCAACGACTACTTTTCTCCAAGTCATTCCTTTATGCCATCTACGTGCAATCAATTCTTCTAACTTCTGATACCTTTTACGTTCCCCATCACCAACTTCAAATGCTTGTAATAGAATATTTTTACTAGTAGTCAATGTTATACTTTCATCGTCAGTTTCCTCGGGCAAATCACCCTCAGTATATATCTTATCATGAACAATAACAGAATATCGAGAACTTGGCCTTGTAATATATTTCATATCAGGATCAGGAGGTAATAAAATCGAGGAAGCTGTCTCCAATAATGACACCTTAGGAATACCTGTTGAATTTTGTAATACATGGCTAGGATTCAATATACTCCATATCTTAGTAAATGACGAGCTGGCAGTTTCCTGGAGAGACTTCATGCTGTTTGGAGTTAATATATTCTCCTGAACGACATTCTCCAAACTTTTCAATTTCTTCAATGTTTCATCATAATCAATGAAAAGTAATGACGACGAATATAACGGAACTACCCCATCATTAATAGCATTAGCGTAGATAGTTCTCCTAACAAACATGGATAATATAGATCTTAGCGGTTCCCCAGATAATAGATATAACAGTGGTACATTTTGAGAGCCACTTGGTTGTAATCCAAGATCTTGACCTGTTCTTCCTATTACACCCAATGATAACAGAATTTTAATATACGATGGATTATCTGTTACAATCCCCAGTAAAGGTGACGCCAATGTGATAAAATTTACAGGCTGAACTTTTTTGAAGAACCATGGGTATTTAGCCGCCAAATAAATGATAGAGAACATCTGCACTAAGCCACCTAAAGAATGACCAATAAAGGATATCTTAGATACAGAATCATCATATAATTCTTCAATAATATATTCAGCTACACGCCTACCCAAATATTTGATACCCTTTTCAGTCTCGCATACGTTTTTGGTATAACCACCTACAATATAATGTTCATTGGTATTGGGTTCCTGCATCTTATAAATTTGTTCTTGAATATATGCCATATCTGCAGACACATTAGAATGCAAACCATGTGTCAATATTACCAAATGTTTCTTCTTATTAGCTGGTATCATCTGTTGAGGAAGCTTCCAAATATCTGGAGTAGTTATTTTAGATACCTTCATTCTCGGACAGAAACTGTCCATTCCAGGTATCATATCTAAACTTCCTGGCATTTCTAATAATCTTTTTGAATCACTAATATCGATTTCATAATGTACGGCGGTATTTGTTGAAAATAATACTTGACTTACAATATCTAAAGTCCACGTATATTTTTTTTGTATCCTATGCAATGACAATTCTGCAATTCTTTGTTGCTGGGACTGTAAATTTGACTCAAATTGGGGTTGATCTACGGACGCGTATATTATTTGAGAATGATGATATGCTCCTGTTCTCAAATCACAATATAGCATAAAGGGTCCCATCAAATAGCCTGCTCTGTACGAAAGAGGCTCAACATTTTTAACTCTAACCCATAGTGAATCCAATGTTAAGTTATCGGGCAATTTTTCACCTTCATATAAATCATATGTTATAATATATCTATCTAATTCACCTATTTTCAGAGCAGATCTATTATGGAATAAAATCTGATGATCTCTAGAAGTCATACATAAGTCAGAACTCATCGAGCATCTGCATGTAATATTCTTTTTCTAGTATCTTATATATTGATTAATTACCTTACGAGTATCTAATATTTATTCTCAAGAATAACATCTATACATGTCTTTTATATATTCCATGGGACCTTCGCAACTAACGGAAACTTTACTGTTGTTTTTGCCATTATACGATGACATCCAGTCTGTCTTGTTGTGCTGAGATGATCCAAGGCGTCCAACAGAAAAATTCAGCCTCAACGAACAAAATGGCGTAGGGACTCCCTATGTTCAAGGAAACGTCACAAATCTATAGAGCAGATCTTGTGATTGAAAATGGAAGAATCGATCTCGAAGATTAATGTTATTATTGAATATATGTTGTAGTTATTTACAGTTATTTATATTACATGATTACAGAAGGTATGCTTAAATAAAAGATACTCATATATTTATGAATAACTCTGCGACAAGGTTCCGGAGTGGCTGCTAACCTTTATACAAGTGTGGGGAGTTGGCGAATGCTGATAATCGTTTGTTATAATCTTCAATCTACAATTAAATTTTTAGCTTTTCGTTCGGTGTCATATGTTCTGGTGGCATTTATAATATCATCTAATTTATCTCCAGTCATGACTCCTGGAATATCGTGTATAGTGAAACCACATCTATGATCAGTAATTCTGTTTTGTGGATAATTATACGTTCTGATTTTATCTGATCTATCTGTACTATTAACTTGTTCCTTTCTTGCAGCAATACCGGCAGCTTCCTTCTCTTGTTGTTCCTTTTCAGCTAGTCTGGCTCTTAATAGTGTAAACGCTTTAGCTTTATTTTTATGTTGAGATCTTTCATCTTGCATGGAGATAACGATACCAGAAGGGAAATGAGTTAAACGAACTGCAGAATCTGTAGTATTAACATGTTGTCCACCTTTACCACTCGCACGTTTAAAATCGATTCTGATTTCATCTGGTTTGAAGGTACGTTCATAAGCATCTGCTGTCCTTTCCGAATCATCTCCCAATTGGGGTAATACAACAACAGCTGCTGTAGAAGTATGTGTTCTACCTTTAGTCTCAGTTGCTGGAATTCTTTGAACTCTATGTACACCTGCCTCTAATCGCAACCGATCATATGCACCAGGTTGATCGATACTGATCACTGCACTTAGAATTC
>JAXQGP010000206.1:0-33073 GCA_037040125.1 Kazachstania sp. M6911
CATAAACAGTTAGATCCTAACACCACATGCCCAACATAGTCGTCAAATTTCTGTCTCTCACCTCTGAGTTAAACTCCGTGGAAATAGCAATTTCTTATCGATAATAACTTTTTACAAGGTTTATTGTCATATATACATATGTAAACTATATATACGTAAATGAATATAATATAAGTAGATGATGTCGAATAAATAATACGCAGCCATCATAGTCTTCTGATTCTTGGAGATCTTACACCACCGAATTTTAATGGTGTAGCATCACTAATATTTTTAACATATTTCCTAATTGCTGTACCTTCTTTACCATTTAATGCAGCAATAAAAGCTGCTCTACCTTTACCAAAATCTTTCATTACAATATCAATATCCTTGTTTAACATGTTTTTCTCTTGAATCATTTGAAAGATTTTATCAGTGGTTTGGAAACCAGCTTCATATTCACCTCTTGCTGCCTTTCTGAAACCCAAGCAACCTGTAGATAATTTCAATTTAACTAATGATGGTAATTTCATATAGTATAATAATTTATCGTTATATGATAAATGTGCATTATTTTGTAAGAAATTTAAATCTTCTATTATTGCACAATATGTGAAATGGGTATTATTTTTAGTGAAATTACAGTGTAATACATATTTCTTAATAATTTCATTTTTAACACCTGCTTTATTATCTCCTGATTTTTGATTATTTAATACTGATGGTCTAATAACATTACTTATCACTGAACTATTAGGGTCTCGTTTACCAAATGATACTGTAGATTCACATCTACGTGCAACACCTCTTAATATATTGAAACGAAACATTCTGTAACGGCGGGAATCAAACGTTTATATGTTGCCTCTATCCTTTCCCAAATAAAATCGATAGTCAGTAGATACTCTATACCTCACTCTCTAACCTTCACTATCTAAGTCAGTATATATTCTCGTTCAAGTCCTTTAAATCCAATATTTACCATTAAGGATAAATCGAAAAGACGGTGTTTCCGAGACGTGCAGTCGTAGTAAGCGATATTTTTTCACGTGCAAATTTTCGATTTTGAAAAAATTTGAAATGTGATGAGATGAGATGCGATGAGTATATTACCAGTTACATATTTTAAATAAGTGAATTCTGGAAGTTTATAGTTGTTAATATTGTTGTTTACCGAATAATAATATCAGAAATAAATAAACACAATTGTACAACATGGCTAGAAAGAAGTCTGCGACCAAAAGAGCTAGAGAAGCTGCTCGTAAGAGTGCTGAAGGAAAAACATCGGAGATTGTTGAAAAGAACGCTACTGTTCCAAAGGAAGTCAAGAAACCTGTTGAAACTAAAGTTGAATATAGTGAATCTGATGACGAATCATCTTCATCCGAAGAAGAAGATGATTTCGGTGATTTAGTTACTGAAGATGTAGAAAATGGTATTAACAACGTTTTAAATGCAATTAGAAATAATGATACAAATAAACTATTAAACCCAGAAGTTAGATTCTTTGACAACATTGAGAAGGGTGTGGCTACTGTTGAAAAGAAGAAAACTGATAAACCTATCTATTTAAAGGATTACCATAGAATGAACCTTTTATCTGGTCATATCGATAGCGATGATGAGGATGACGAATACGCAGAAGAAAATGCCAAGTCCAAGGATTTAAAGACAATTGATGGTAAACCTTCCTTTGTTGCAATGCAAAGAGATGAAAGAAATAAATTATTGAGTGAAATTAATGATGCATTTGGTGCGAATGAATCCGATAATAAATCAGGTGAGGAATCTGACGATGATGATGATGGTTTCCTAAAGAAGAAAGAAAAGAAGGAAACCGCGGAAGATGATGACGATAATATTGCATTACCAGATCCAGCTAATGAAGATGAATTCTTGAATGAATTTATGGGTAGTCAAGCATGGTTACCAAAGAAAGGTGATAAAGTTATTGATTTAGATTTAAATAATGAAGACGATGATGAATTCGATAAAGCTGCAGAAAATTTCGAAAATGCATACAATTTCCGTTATGAGGATCCAAATTCAGCAGAAATTGTTTCTTATGCTCGTAATCAAGCTACTTTAAGAAGATCTGCTACTAATTCACGTAGAAGAAAGAGAGAGGATGAAAGACAAGTGAAAGAAAATGAAAAGAGAGATAAAGAAACTGAAGTTCAAAAGAAGAAGACTAAAAAGGCTAATAAATTGACAGATGTATTAAATCAATTAAAGAAAGAATTTGGTGCTGAAATTGATGAAAAATTAGTTTCTAAAATTAGTAAAACTTTATTAACTAGTGATTACTCTGAAAATGACTGGGATAATGTTGTAGCAGAATTATTCAATGATGAATTTTATAACAGTAAAGAAAAACCAGAATGGGATGATGACTTAATGCATGATGACATTTACAATGAAGAAGAACAAGGCGAAGAAGAACAGGAACATAATGACGAAGATAATGGTGAAGTTGTAGAAGAAGACGATATTTCAGGCGAAAATACAAATAAAAAGAGTAAGAAGAGTAAGAAAGTATCTAAACAAAAAGAAAAAACTGAAAAGAAGAAATTAGGTGATATGGTAGAAAAGGCTCTTGAACAAAATAAACTTGCAATTATAGATGAAGTTGAAAAAGAACAGGAAGAAAGAGGTAGATCGAAGAATGTTGAAGATGATGTTAAGTTCCGTTATCGTGAAGTTTCACCAGAAAGTTTTGGTTTAACTCATAGAGAAATCTTTGCCGCAGATGACGCTGATTTGAATGATTTCATTAGTTTAAAGAAATTTGCACCATATAGAGCTAAAGAATTAGTTGCAAAAGATAGAAGAAAAGTTACTAAATCCAAGAGATTAAGAGATTGGAGAAAGAAAGTTTTCGATAATGAGTCTGGTTTACAATTAAGAGAAGATGGTGAACCAACTGAAGATATTCCTATTCATACTGACAAAATAAAACATAATAAGAAGAGATCACACAATGATCGTCATTCTCATCATAAGAAGGATAAAAGACACAAAAGTCATAAGAAATAGAGAAAAATTATTGACGTTTCAAAAAGGTGTTCCAAAATGATCTATTCTTAATAAGTAAGAAAACAACATTGATATAGACTATCTAAATAAAATTATATATTAACCTTCGAAAATAAATTGCATATTTGTATCATATACTAATTGATCAGAGATAGAACAAACGACAAGAAAGTACGAATCCCATCTTCCATGAAAGTGTGATGAATATTTAAGTCTTTGTAGGAGAATCTATGCTTAGTTGCCCGAACTGTCTATTAGGAAAAATGCAGATATACTTGATTGTATAATGTTATCATTGCTGTTGTGACTGCGATTTATTAGCAGAAGCAGCAATTAAACCATTAAACGCGTCACTTGCAGAATCACTCATCATACCTGTATTCCTGTTTAAAGTAGCATTACCTAATTGACTTACTTGAACTGTAGAGATATTTGGAGAAGGACTAAATAAGTTATGAATATAGTCTCCCATATTGAAATTTGGAGTTTTAAGTAAATTCAAATTATTGAAATTATTATTATTATTAGAGTTATTATTGTTATTATTACCTGGTTGTGAGCTTAAATTATCACGTTGGTTACCTGAACCACCGGCATTATTCTTATTAGGCGTACTACCACCATTGGATGTCTTTGATTGTGTAATATTATCGTTATTATGTATACTACGAGAAGATTCTCTAGACGGTGTTGTAGGCTCAATAATAGGTGGTACAATATTATGTGATTGTAAATCTTGATTTTGAGGATTGGTTTTCTTCTTTTGTGGACTTATACCATTATTTGTGCCATTCATTGAATTCATATATAATGATGGGGATTCCATTAATACATCAGCATATGATAATGAACTATTATTATTATGTGCAGTCAATTGAGGAACTTTAAATGTTGATTGTGGTGATGACAATGAAGGTTTCATCGCTGATAACCGTATCGCGTCGTTTTCCTCATTTACAATATTATTATTACTATGTTGACCGTCATGTGATTGACTGGTATGATTCATATATGAATTAGATGATGGAGTTGTTGGAATCTTCATTAAATTGTTTAATTTTGATTGACTCGAAGTTTTAGTGTATGGACTAGTAGCTAAATACATCAATAAATCAGCTCCTGAATCATCGTTTCCAGCGTTAATATTCGATCCTGAAGGATTGCTTTTCCTTAACACTTTTTGATTTGGTGTTGTTAAAAATTTATGTGAATTTAAATGGTTAGTTGATCTACCTGGAGTAGAGGGTATCTTCATAGGTGAATTATGGTTTGAAGTTGAAGGGGAGGAAGGCTCTTGTGTTGTATTTTCCTTATCACTATAATTTTTAGTCGATATTGGAATCTGTGCTTGTTTCTTTAATGGTGAACTTTTCTTCTCTAGAGAATTACTATCTGCGGAACGTTTATTAGGAAGTTTAATAGCATTATCAATTATCTTTGTATATGTCTTACCGTCCTTCGATGGACTCTTTGGAATTTGACTTAATCCTAATTTTAATTGACGAGTCATCTGAGCCATTTGAGCCCTTTCTAAAATTCTAGTGGCTAAATCATTGCCTGTTGCAGTTTCTTCTGTCATTATTAATTATTATGTTAAATGTATCTAATTTATCACTTTGATTTGTCTAATTTATGAAAGATTACAAAATAACTGTAACTATAATAGAAATAATGTTATACAAAACAGTAACCCCTTGTTATAACTTGCAAACTACTGTTGGAATACATGATCTGGTATTTACATGTTGGTATTACATGAGCGTGCAACTGAAAAAAAAAACTCGTATGTTATGCAATTAGTATTCAGATTTCCTAAAACGGAAATGTTATTTGAAAAAGTCACGTGGCTGAATCACGTAAATTGTCACTTTATACGTTAGTCGACGCGTCAAGTTGTATTAACCCTAGGGTTATATGTATACCCTACTTTTAATTCAAGTCAACCCTATAATTATTTGTAGGCATCGGAATTTTTGAGCTCGCTAAGATTTGTTAAGCCTTTTTTCGAGCATTTTTTCGCTTTTTGAAAATGTTATTTTTCTGGTCTCATAAAATTTTAGGCTTAGGGTAACATTTTCTAAGCAACCAAAAAAAAAACAAAAAGTACGTTCGGGAATAGAAGATCATTAATATAGGGTACCACAGATTTTTATGTATTATTATTTCGTATCTTCAAGAGTAATATTCAAAGGCCTATATTAGTAGCTTTGTTGTAAATCGAAGTGAAACATTGGTGTTTGGAGACTTCCCATTAATGGAATATCCTATTAATAGCACGTACCAAATCTTTACTGTATATAGTATAGGAATTATACAAACTACATATGAAAATATATATTTAGGTATTTTGTGCGTGTAACAGCAACTTTACATACATTAAGAAAGTCTTTCTTATTAGAGATACCCCTCTTTGAGAGTCTGATAATGTAGGTTAAATCACAATCCCACCCACTTTCTTGCGAAAAACAAAAAAAAGTATAATGCGCGGAGCATAGGGGTAAAAATAAAAAAGCACAGCAAATGTTGGCGAGCTCAAAAATTCCGATGCCTAAATTATTCGACATTTCATCGCTACGTACGAATCAGTCACTGTGCTAATCCTTCCACTGTGCATAAATTGAGTAATACATCTAACGATAACTACTGGACAGGACTAGAATAAAACCATCTGAATACTCCACGACTATATTAGTTAACGGTGGATACTCACACTAAGATAATAAGGAATACAGAATAGTTACTATTTGCAAATATAATGTTGAGACTGGGATATAATAATGTTACACGCTCATTAACCAGACAATGGAGACCACTACGTCATTTAACTAAAATCAATCTTCCTTTACAATTATCTCCTATTGTCAGAAAACAATTCCTGCATCAGACTCGATGCCTGAAGCAAAATTCTAACGATAATTCTAATTCATCCGATGATCCAAAGAAACATCATATTGGTAGCTTCAAGGTAGAGAAGCCTCAATATATGCTGGCGTTCACATGCAAGAAATGTAATCATAGATCATCACATACTATTTCAAAACAGGCATATCATCATGGTACAGTCATGGTTAAATGCCCAAAATGTAATAACAGACATTTGATTGCGGACCATTTGAAAATATTTAATGATAATCATATTACTATACAAGATATTATGAAGGCCAAAGGTGAAACAGTATCACAATCTACAGATGATTTAGTATTCGATGATATTCCAGAGTCCCTAAAGGGGTTAATCGGGCATTACGCTAAGGATGCTCCACAAGAGATTAAGGATCAGAAGAAATTAAACAATGAAGATGTTCATCATTTACCTCCTCCTTCAACTGACGACAAACCTAAATAAGAACAATATGAAACACTCCTGTACATAACTTAGATAATATACAGATACAACAAATGACAAATGTAAGGCATTATCTGTTTAGTTTCCTGGAAGGCATTCCCTGCGAAGTTCCACACCCAGAGGTCAAATCGCACGTGACTTTTGGCATTTATTAGTCAAATTGATAACGCTGTCCCGGTGCTCGAATGAAACACTTAACTCATAAACAAGAAACTGATATGTTCTAAGGAGTAATATCTTAAAGGGGACCTTTTACATAGTCTATGATTCTTGATCAGAGGTATATATATATATATATATATATATATATACGCTATTATAATTAAGTAAAACAAATACATTCTCTAGAGATATAACTAAAAAAATTAACTTTGCAACACTACATCATCTAAAAAGAAGATAGAATAATCTGAGCAAAATTTTGTACATTGAACAACTAGTCATTTAACTCAAACGCACACAACTAGAAGATAATGAGGCGACTGCAATTGCTAGGTAAATCTAAAAACTTTTTGAAAAGTTCTAATAAACATAAAGACCTGAGTCAGACAGAGCCATTAATAGAGAGCTCATCATATGATAGAGATAACAACAAAACATGTTGTAAAACAGATATACTCTCCTGTGAGGAGTCACGTCTATTGAAATTACCGGAAAAGATATTACTTATGATACTTGAAGAATTAGATAATGAAACTCTGACAAGGTTATGCTTGGTAAACTCGTTCCTTTATCGAATAATTACAGATAATTTTCTTTACAAGATCGTTAAATTAAGATCCAAGTTATCCCTTCTAAAATTCAATGCATTAATACATTCAGAGTTCCATACATTCAACTCAAAAGCATATACACTTAATAATGGATCCCAGAATGCAAGATTTTTAACCCAAACTGTAGAGTTTATTAATCCACAATGTCAAGATTCTCTTTTAAAATATAGTAAATACCATAATAAACAAGGAGCAGATCATTCAGTAATAGGAGGCTCGTATTCATATTCTAGTAATCCCATCAGTTATTCACCAAATGTGAGGTCCCCACATTCAGATAGCAAGAATAGTAGATCAAGTACAAATCCGGCTACGAGTAATGAATCACATAATTCTCATAAATCCCCTCAATTATCACATTCTAGTAACGGTTCTAAATTAAGTAAGAAGACAATTGCATTTTTAGAGACACTGAATAAATTAGAATACAAATATTCCCATTATACATACATCGAATTAATGTTGGATATAATAGATTATTTACCAAACCTTTCACATATTATAATGAGTAACGTAGAACCCAATTTCAAAGTTCCCTTATGGTATTCTGCATTTAACGATGGTTCCAAAGATTTCTTCAGAAAAATTATAAAAGGTCAACAGTCTTTGAATAATAACGATTTAAGAACTTTCCAAGTTTCACAACAATTCTTAAATGACTACGAAAGGAAATTTTATTCCTTGCAAAGATTTAGAACACTAGAGATTCGAGGGATTTCTGATTCTGTGAACAAGAACAAACCAATTGTTCCACTTCGATATAATATGATGTGTTGCTTTGGTATTGTCAACGAATTAATTTTAGATAACCTTATAATTGATACTGAATCATTGGATACCCCGATGGAATTTCTTCCATTATATATTAGAAATGAACAAAAGAGTGTATCAGAAAAAGAATTATATGATTTACATTCAACTTATAATACCTTAACATTAAGACAATGTCATATCGTACCTGGTGATGGGATACTGAGGTTGTTCCATACATACTTCCAAGGTGTTACAAATGTAACCCTTCTAAATTTAAGAAGCAAATTTGATCTTTTGCTTTGCAATTGTTTCCCTTCATTAAAAGATTTGACCATTGATTGCAATAGTCGATGTTTTACACATACTCCGTTAGTTAATGACGATTACTATTACAAAGAAATCAATGAGGAACAACCATTTGATGAGGATGACACAGTTTCTGTTTCAGAAACGCTGCTAGATGCTCCAGTAAGGCATGTTCTTCAAGTTCCTCCACCTACAACAGCGACGGTTCTATCATTGAATTTAAACTATATTTCTAGAACTACAAATGACAAATCTTCTGCAATGTTAAACAAAAAGCCTTCAATCATCACTCACTCGCAACGTGATTTTTTCCATATGACAAGAATTCCAAATTTCCATTTTTGTTATCATTATTATAAGAAACTATTTGAGAGGATCCCATCTAGAAACGTAAACATCAATATTATTAATATACCATTTACCAATGTTCATCCATTATCACCTATAGGTTATTGGGAAAAGGTAGTGAACAAAATATTGAACAATGACCAAGAGACATTAATTGCATATCATCAAAATGAACGTCATGAAAACCAATTAAGAAATTCAAATCTGGATGAACCCTCTAGGGAAGGTCATTATATATGGAATGATGCGATATTAGATTGCTTGAAGGGATGTTTGATTCAACTAAAAAAGAAACATGAGTATAAGGACTTGGATATTGACAATTTTATCCAGAATTTAGATATTGACAACAACTTTAACAATTTTCAGAATTATCAAAATTTCGTAGATATTCCTAACGTAAATCTATACTGTTTTTTGAAACAATTATCCAAATTTAGATCTGTTAAGATTCAGCTACTGAGAAAATGGCTCTTCTGTACACCTAGAACAAGATACGATTGGGAATTACTATTAAAACCTGTTTTGAACGTTCGAGTGCCAATTGAAGTGAGAGAGAAAGATGGTTATGTTCTGTATTCGTACGGTTCCTCATCATTTGGACAAAAGAAAAAAAGCAACTCAAATATTGTAACTCCTTCTCGTATCTGATATCTCAATCCAAGTCATAAATATACGTAACCATATATAATCACATAAAAAAACATTAATATCATATATTCAATCATGTAACAAGAGTTGGATTATCAATATCTTTCAAAAATTCAAGAATTATTTCGATTTTTCAGTAACCATTTTTTATATTTAGTTTGCTCAGCGTTGTGAAAGGTCCTCGTCGGGTTGATCAAGTAAACAAATCCAAATTTTGAAGAATTTAAATTATTGGACTCAGTAGAAGAGATCAGTTCTCATGAATAACGAACAGTAAAGGTGCTCCAATTGTTCATAATGCATTTATATATTTATTCATAAAAAAATTGTCACCAAATAACGTGTCGAATGATGATAAGAAAAAGCGTAACCGGGCACAAACAGAAAGTTATGTTGAGCCTTTCGAGACAAGAAAACGAGTGAAAACAAGGAATGACTAAAAACTACTCTCAACCTATGATTCAGATTCTGAGCCTCATCGAAACGCAAATAATAGTGAGAATGATGATGTTAGCACTACATCAGATAAACTAGATCAATTAAAAAGGGACATACCAGAGAATGAAAATAATGATTTTGAAATTGATATATTTAATTTGAATGATAGTAGGGACAAAAATCTCAAGAATAGAACAACAACTAATAATCCAATAATTTCAAATGAAGAACCAAAACTGACATCAGTCAGTAAGAGGCATAACAGTAGTACAAACAAAGAAGATATATATGAATTGGAAAATGACTCTGAAATTGAAATAGAACCGTTTAATATCGAAAACGAAATAGGAGTAAACAACTTTAACAAAGACGGTTATTAAGAAAGAGATTCCGAATCTGCTGAAGTTTCTTCTGAGGGGGTTTCAAATGAGATCAATGACACAATAGAGACACCTTCTGCAACACCCGAATCTCTAGATGAGGCTATGAATCTTTTAACGTTCATAACAAAATCTAACAGAACTGTAATGCAATCGCTAGGTGACCTAAATAAAATGAGGAATACGATTAAAGATGAACAGTATACACAATATTTTTTGAATAGCATAAACATGTTAACGGAAGCTGTTGATCTACTCGAGAATAACAGCTACATTAATCTATATCAATGCACAAAGAGAGATATCATAAAACTTCGGAGACAAGAGCTTGTTACAGATAAACCAGTAGAAACACTATGGTCATACAAAAGAATCGAGAAACCTGACCGCATTTATGAAGGACATTCTACCAAAAATATGAACTACTGGAGCAAAAATCAGTTTCGTGCGAAAAAGGTCCTAGTGAAACTGCAAACATCCCAAGACAGACAGGAAAATTGGATACCTCTATTATGCGTTGACTTTACTTAGTTTTGACCAATTAAACGGCATTTACAAAAATATAAATTAAAATCTGAATATATATTATTTTTCTGCTTTTATCATATTTACATAATATTTATGTCCATATTCTTATATTCTTCATAACATATATTACAGTAATTTTGTAATTGTTCATCATCTTCCCAGATTAAAGGAAATTCAACTGTTACTTGTTTACATTTTTCAATTTCATCCAGCAAAAATGATCTATAGTCTCCTTGGACTAATTCCTTTTCCATACCTTGCAACATACGCAATTCGATTAGAAGGTCATTTCTTCTAGTACCAATTTCTGAACGTGTCTTTCTATATTTATTTTGTTCTAGATCCGACTGCTCCTTATATTTGGCAAATACAACGTCACTATTTGCACTGCTTAAGTAATTTGTAAGAATTTCTAAATCTTGGAGAGAAATACTCTTGATACTGGAATTATTACTCTGTCCTTTTAATGCTTCATCAAATATTTGATTTGCCTTCCTTACGGACCAGTATGAAATAGCAGATCTGGAACTTAATGCTACGTTTAAAATAATAGAAGTAAGGAGACCACCCAGCAATATGTAATTAACGCACTTGATACATTTAACGCAAAATGTTATACCTAACAGTATCAACCGTAGGAGAATAAACAATGAATTCATTGTTCTATAAATCAAGAGAGTAAACACGATTCTTATTAATAACTTCGAATCGTATTTAATGACTGGTAAATCATTATACTTGGAAGGCTTACTTTTTTGTTTCTCTGTTTTTTCTTCTTCTAAATCTTTGATGCCAATCATACCATGAGTAGTATTATCAGTTACCTCATCCGTTTTATTATTTGTGTTGTTGGTAGTAGTCAATTCAGGGAGTTGTGTATCAGTCAAATTACTATCATCCGTCTTCTTGTGTTCCTTGTTATTTTCTATAGATACACCCAATAAACCACCTAATTTAATGGCTTTTGTTACCTGCCCATGTGAGCCAATCTTTTCTAAGTAATAATGGATAGATCTCTTAAGGAAACCAAATTCCATATTAGTGACTCTGTAGATTAAGTTACGGGTGTATCTCTCCATGAAACAAATAGAGCCCGAATTTAAATATTCAACTTTATAGTGGACATACAATCGACAACCTTTACTGGACAAAGCAAGCTTGGTGGCAGCACGATTCTGAGTTGTTACGGATTCAATAATATTGTACAAAACTGTCAGTTTCAAGGGTCTACAGAACGAAATATCTAGTACCATTGGCTCTTGTTCTATCTCATAATATCTATTTTCAACCATTTCTGTAATACTTTGTTTCAAAGAGATAAAACTTTCTTTATCAGCTACGAAGTTATTGGATCTATTTTGTTTAAATTGCAACTCCCTCTCCAATTCAACTTTACCGTTAATATCCTTTATTGTTTTCCAGTATTTTGACTTGTTATAATTACTTTCCTTATCTGCTAGGAATAAAGAATTTGGGAATACGCTAGACTGATCACCAAACATAATATGAAGTAAAGCTTTTGCAGGAGCATCATAAGTTCTTACATAAGTCCTATCAAAATTATTTTGAATAGAGAAGATCTTATCCTTAATTTCCTTTTCAGATGGATTCATATTCCAGAAAGTCTTACCCAAATTATATTCCGTCTTAATCAATTCATTTGTCCCCGAGTCATTAATCAATTCTTCCTTCTCAGCTATCTCTCTGTAAACCCTATCAATATCATTAAATTTTGCTAAGATCTCATCAACAGATTTATCCGTATTCGAAACACCTAATTCGATTAAATATTGGATCATTGATGCTACAGTTCTATAGTTGCACAAAGCAACTCTCAATTTTATTGTTCCTCCCTGCTTCTGTCTCAAAAGTACAACATTCTTGTTTCTCTCTGAAAATTCTGCACTCACGAATTTATTTATTGGTAACCTTGATAAATGGAACATACCACCATCTGACAGATAATTATACATGTACCTCTTCGTCAAGTATGTGATACACATAAACATTTGTCCTCCACCAATAGACCAGAAATGTCCATATTTTACTAATACAAATTCATCAACCTCCATCAGATATTTTTTCGAATAATTATAATTAATAGATTCACAAAGAGTTTTGTATTGGATATATTCCAATTTTAATTCATCAGTATAGTTCGCTGGGAATACTAACTTTTTCGGTTTGGTATGACTAAAATCTATAATTGGGTCATCATCATTGGCTGAGATAGCACCGTTTTGATTAATTGGATTCAAACCCCATATATTTGCCTGAATAGCATCCAACATCCTATATGTTCTTTCTCTGAATGGACCTGATAACAGCGCCAATGGAGTTAATTGGGTAGGAGAAGGTGAAGAAACAGCTTTATTTGCTTGTGCTTTCTGTTCTATAGTATCCGTTATTTGATCAGGTTTTAAGATTCCCTTTAGAGACTCAATTAATGATACAGTTCCACTATCTTTTGTTGTAAGTAACTGATCGTAGTAGGTGTTTGAAGATGATGCAAATTCCATGAATCTTGGAGAATATCTTTTCAAACCACATGCGACTTCATACTTTTTCGATTTATCTTTCAAATTGGCTTCTAATTTCATTTTAGATCTTGTGAATGCCATAACCCATTCCTTCAGCTGTGTTACATTCTTTGCTTGTAACGTTATTATCATAGGGGCAGCTTTACTATTTCTTCTTGCAATCTCTAAATTGAAACAAAATCTTCTACTACTTTCAATTGGATATTTAAGATTAATTAAAGAGATCCCGAATTTATCAGTCTCTTCAACATAACATCTATTAGGAGATAATAAAAACATACCAAACATGTATTCATCAACTGAACACCATCTTTTAACCCATATAGTATGATCTGACGGTCCGACACTTGTCTTCATTGACAACCAGCCATTCTTTCTTACAGGTTTATTTAAGAACGTCGATGGATGAATATTATTTTTAGATGTTTCTATAGATGATAAAATATAATCTTTTTGATCTGTTGAAGGAGTAATTTCTCTAATGATTTTCCTGTAGACGTGAGTTTTCCCTTGTTCTAAATTCTCATGTAGACTCTTGAATGAAGTCATTGAATTTTTAACCCATTCAAAATAACTGTGAAATCTATGATTAATTATTGGTGAAAGATTTATTTGTTTCCCATCTTCTTTGAAAGTGAAAACGTTTCTTTTGTTGAATCCTCCCATTAATTCAACCATAAATTTATCCATTGATAATCTTAACGTTATTATAGCCCACACTAATTCAAAGGATGATTCCAAATAATCTTTTCTTAATATGAACAATTTCTCTTCTTCATCTTTCAAATATGCTGGTTTTGTATGAGAGGAAGACCACGGCTTGGCTAATGTTTGAATCACTAAATTGTCATATTTTGTTTGACATTCTTCGAAATTTTTTCTTTTTGTAACATATGGTTCAATTGCACCAATTTGTAAACCTAACAAAGTATCTGAATAAGTTTTCTCTTCTAGAAGAACAATATTTTCTAAATTTTGAACAAACGCAGTATAATTTTTGCTAAAGTCTTCTGCTACAGTAGGAGCTTGTGATTGACTTGATACTAAACCATTACTTAACAAAGTCGGATTTGGTAAAATTCTTTTCAATAATAAATTTTGAGTCTTTTGGAAATTTTTCTTTGGTTCATTATATTTATATTCGATATAATCTAAGGTATTACCTAACCATTCTTGTAAATCATTAACTTTTGTATTATAATAGTTTACTGATGCTCTAAATGAGGGAGTATCCGCCGTAGCTTCATTGAATGCACTTGTTACTACTTGCATGTAACTACCTGTACCCTTACTGGTATCATTTGTCTTAATTTTAGTTCTCCCACTAGAGCTATCTGTAGTTGGAATAGAAGTAGATGTACTAGCAGAACTACTATTTGCCATCTTTGAAATGAAATTTTTATTACAATTGCAATTTTCTTTGCGAACTGATTAGTGATTTGATAATTTTTTAAATATATTAACTATGTATCTGTATTGATTATGACTATACGATAATTATATGATTGCAAAATTGATATTTAGCTAATTATCACTATTGTGAAATCAACGAAAGTGATCTGATACTAATTGATTTCAATGAACGTTCCCAAGTTATTAGCAATTGTTGAAACTGTTTCATATTCCAACCCTTATTAGTTCTGCCTCCTTAGTAAAACCTTAATAATATCCGCGGCGATCCGCAAACTGTCGGAGAAACTGTTCCGAGCCGTTAGGGTTTCGGATTCAGGGTCCGTTTTTTTAAGATCCGTCTCTTCCATAAAGGTAAATGCGATGAGCTAAACAGCGATTAGAACGAGGTTGGGATTCTCACCTGTAAGAATGTTGTGTCTGTTTCCTGGTTCGTTGTTGTTTGGATAGTATATCCATTATTGTATCCAGTTTTGAAACTACATGGTTTTGAAATGCTCTTTGTTCTAACCGTATCTGATTCAACTCCGACAGTATTTGGGACTCATTGAAGGAAAGTTTGTTAGGATTCATCTTATATGTACTGTATGGTTTCAAATTTTCAGTTATTTTATTTCTCTTCCTTGAGCTTGATGTGGAAGATGTACTCGATTTCTGACCTCTCGCATTATTACTATAATGTCTCATTTCATTTTTATTTATAACTAATTCTTCAGGTTCTATATGTTGACGGACTGTTCTTCCTGAATTCAAAATATTACTAATTGTATCGTTAAATCCTTCAACTGATATATTTGTGCAGTTATCTCTTGTCATTAATTCAATAAGTTTGTCATTTTTATCAAGGATAAATATAGATTTAGGTATATCAGTTGTTACTGTATCATTTACATAATGATTATTCATCTTTCTCATTAAGTTGGTACCATTTGCTTTTAATTTTTTTGTAGTTGATAGAGATGGATCAGAGGAATAATTTCTATTATCCTCAATTTCTTGATCATCTGTCTCATCGTCACTGTGTACAGAACTCTGTCTAGGTAATAATTGTTCACCTATTGTAATGCTATCTAACGGTAAAGGTTGTGTAGACGATTCCTTGCTCGGTTCTTCAGATTGTAATAAATCATGCATATCGAATTGTGATACAGTATTATTACTTGTAATATAATTTAACCTTTCTATATTTTTCTTTTGCTTCTTTTTCTGAGTTGTAACTTCTGTTAATGATCGTTTCTGTGACTGAACGTTTTTTACAATTTCATCGTTATTAGTTGTGGTTTTACTATTCATAGATTCATTTTCTTCTTCTCGAATTGGTTGTAACAAAATGGTATTACCATATTGAGTTGTCTTGGAGGTATCTTTCGTAGTGATATTATCTTCCACAGTGACTTCTCGTAAAGGTTCTGAATTTATATTGTGGGTTACAATTGAACCGTAGTCAGTTCTTTGAACTAATCGGTACGGTTTATTATATTCGTCAATCAGTCGTGATAATAATGTGGGATTCTGACAACTCGGTAACGTTTTGTCTGTTCTATACGTATCCACAATTCTTTCGAATCTTCTTTTCAATGTTCTTGGTTGCTTATAATGCGTTCCAGCAACTTCATTATATACCTGCAACATATCCACCCAACTTTTCAATCTTTCTGAATACGGTTTCAAATGTGGTTTATGCGTTTCAAGTAATTCTACCAACAAATCAATTGTTTCCTCCGGTTTGGTACCCTTTGACATTCTGTCACAATTCTCTTATCAGTGTGTCACCCAGCTGAGATCTTTCCTCTGATGCGACAGTGATTCAAAACTTTTACAGTCTATATTCTTGAAAAGTCAAATCTGAAACACCCGTCTCTATAACTATCCCTATACTTCCCCATGTCTGTCACTGTCAGTTGATCACTGATGAGAACCTTCGAAGATCTGTCGTTATCAGTAGCGCTAATCAGATAAAGGGAATCAACAAAAATGGAGCGATGCCCTAACTGAGAGCCACATACAAAAAAGGATACACCCAGCGAAATAGGAGATAGGGCTTGTGGAATGGAACACACAATTTTCTGTTCTCGAAACAAATTAACGTGGATATTTAAACAATAACGACTTCATCCCTGGAGGAATCTGAGATAAAGAGACCACTGTGCAGTCTTATATTGTATATCCGAAGATCAGTACAAGATGTCTCTCATGATTTCTCGAACTGTAGCTAGAAGGCTACCATTATACGTTTCAAATAGTTCAATAACAAGATTGATAAATGTTCAGAATTACAACAGAGTCCTACGTTACTATAGTTCAAATGTAGAACAGAAATACGAGGCTCAGTTACTTGAGAATGCTAAGAAATTAGGTTACAATTCCATCGAAGAACTGAAAGCAAGTTTGAAAGATAGTATAGAATCTAAAAAGAAACTATTAAACAAGATCGACCCTTTAAAAGAGCTCGAAGAATACGAAGCAAGACAAAACACTGCTACCACAACGAAGAAACCTATCAGTGGAATAGATCCTGCTTTGAAACAAGCTCCGTATAAGGTACTAGATTCATATTTAAATCTAGATAGAATATCAGGTTTATCAATGCAACAGATTGAATATTTATGGAGAGCTAAATGGGGTCAAAATGATAATATTATGTCTGCTGTGATTCCTAATGAAACCTTTGATAAAATGTACAAACATATTAGACAAAATCCTGTATTTGTATTACCATTACCAAGAAAAATTACTGCGACTGAAACAAACGATGTTTCAGCACAAGAAGAAGCTATGGAACTTCATTATATCCAATGGCAATTTGTAGGTCCAAATACAATCCATTGTATATTGACCTCCTTGGAAGAATTTAAGTTACATAATCAATATGCAAGACCACATACAACATTGGAATTTTTCACAGATTTATCTAAGGAGAAGAAAGTTGTATTGATGAAGGGTACAATCGAACCAAATTCTAATATCAAACCACATGATGCTCAGTTATTGCTGCTAAATATTCAAAGGTTCTATGGTGCATTAGGAGAAGAATCTGAGACCGCAAAGAAGAGAATTAAACTATTGGAAGCCTTCACTAAAGCATCTTCAGAATTTAACGTTAATTCCCTTATTGAATTATCTCAATCTATGGAGAACTAATCAACTCGAATGTTACAATTTCTTGTAAATACATACTAGTCATCACTATACAATCTATATAACTATACATATATTCAGAACACTTTTTTGTTGATACTTTGTTTCATAGTTCCCAAATTCACAGTCATGGAATGAAAAAATATTTTTCTTCACAGTGCACCACGATGCAACTCAGCGAGAGCTGTCAATAAAAACTGTGGGAACATCAGAACACTCGATACTTATAAGAGGAAACATTTTAATAATACTACGAGGGGAGATACTCTACAGATCAAAGACCTAGTGGAAACCAATATGAAAACTGTTATTTTTTTAGGCCCAAAGGGTACATATTCTCATCAAGCTGCTATCCAGCAATTTAGTCACATAGATACAATAAAATATGAACCAGCAAGTACTATCCCCGAATGTTTCAGTCAATTAGAACAAAATCCTGATATATCATACGCTGCGGTTCCATTAGAAAATTCAACCAATGGTCAAGTTGTTTTCTCATATGATTTATTAAGAGATAGAATGTTGGATGACTCATGCATCATCAAGGATCATCAAATAATCCCACCATTAGAAGTTGTCGGCGAACAATACGTATCGATTACGCATTGTTTAATATCTCCAAAACCTGACTTAGGTGTCAAGGATGTCTCGAATTATAATTTAGTCAGAGTGTTCAGTCATCCTCAAGTATGGGGTCAAGTTTCCCAATATATGACGAATTTAAAGAAAAATTGTCCAAATACAAAATTTGAAACTATAGATACAAGTTCAACCTCTGGTGCCGTTTTGAAGGCAATTGATTACCAATCAAAGGAAGAATCTGATAATGAAACACTAAATCTTGCCATTGCCGGTGAGACTGCAGCACATCTCTACGATGCACACATTGTTGAAAATGCTATCAACGACAGATTAGGAAACACAACAAGATTCTTAATCCTTAAGAAACTAACCGACAAAGAATATCCTCCACAACCACCAAATGTAAGTAAGATGCATGTCAATCTGTTGATGTTTACTCTAGAGTTAGATGATCCAGGTTCTTTAGTCGATGTTTTAAACGTCTTGAAAGAATATTCATTAAATATGTCTTCTATTAGTTCAAGACCGTACAACAGTGGTAAAAATGACAGAAAATGGCAGTATATCTTTTATATTGAATACGATTCTGATCCAGAGAATCCTAAAATGACTACTTTTTACAAAGAGATCAATGAGAAGTGTGTCAAATGGTGTCTATGGGGTTCATTCCCAAGAAACGAAAGATACTATCAATAGATATATACCTACCCTTATTTAAATTACATTTATGTAGATATTTAACAACAAAATCACAGTTCATTATTTATTATATCTCCTCCTGTAAATCAGTAAATCCGTTTTATTTAATGAGATCTTCAAATTTGAAACTCCGCGGACTGACACATTTTGTACTCAATGAGTGCAGTGCAGGGGCAGGGTACAGCCTCACATTGCAATGGGGAGATGGAGATTCACCAAGGATACATTTGTGACACGAAGTGTATTTGAATATAAATGGGGATGTCTATCTGATTATCTTAGTTTAAGAATATTTGTATATTGTGCAAGAAGTGTAGGGATCATTGTTTTACCTGTTATCAACTGAAAGAAAGGAGGCATAAAGACATATAAATATCTAATGGCTCCGAATAATTCCAATTTGAATGATTCTTGGGTTAGAGTTTCAAGAAGTTTTGATACAAGAGAGGTTCCAATAGTTCAGATATTAGAAATAAACTCAGATACTGAGTTAGTTTCTACTACAGAAAATGCATCAGAATCTGATTCAGTAATTAATATAATTAATAGCTTAGGATTAAGGGACCCAACAGCCTATGTGGATGAAGAGATACAGCAAACAATTATTGAAGACAAAATGGACAATTATCTTGTTCATTTCGTTATTCATACTTTGGGAACAATATGGGGTATTCAATTTGGTCAGCAAATTTACAATACTACGGTGGGCCCTGAAACTCAATCTCTTTCTGGAAATAATTTAACTCAAATACCGACTCATAGATGGAAAATAATTATAATAACAGCAATTTTACAACAAATTGCAATTAGATTTGGACAAAATTTATCAAAAGGAAAACAAGTTTCTACTAAAAAAAGGGAATCCAGGGTGACTAGAAAATTAATTGTAGCTTATATTGGATATTTTCTACAAGATAAAAAATTCAACAATATTTACGTTGATATCTTTAGTAAAGGAATATGCCTGTTGGCTTACGTAGATAACACTATAGATATCATTTGTTCAGCCTTTGGAAATTTCACCGAACTTGAACAACTACGACTATTCGTTCTTTTTAACATAATTATGATGATTGCTGCTTACATTGCGATTTTATTGAATTGTACTAATATTCTCAATTTGAATTCCATTTTCCCACCATATGATTTGGACATAAAAGAGATAAAATCTTTATCATCATGGAAATTCCCAATTATGGTATTTTCATTTCATATATTGCTAGGTCTGATAGATTTTAAATCAATCTATAGAAATGCATTTTGTAGTATGAGTATTCATTCATTTCATAAATTATTATGGAATAACATTCTATCTTCAATAAAAATGTTCTCCTCCATTATGAGATGGGATAAAATCAAATTAATATCCCAAAGTTTAATAAAGCCATCACCTTTGAAAACTAGTGCAGCAACAAAAGTACGTAAACTCAGAGTTCAACCACGCTCACTTCTCATTGCATATTTGATATCAGTAATGAACAAACCAATATTAATAATGGATTACAATCATCTTTGGTTCTATAATACAGACTTCATTTTAAGGATTATCTTTATATCAGCTATTCATTCATTTCAATTAATTGAAACCAATATTAAACAATATAGTTTCGGTTTGATAAATTTAACATCTCAGTGGTACCAAATGATTTCAGCTGCTTATGGTGTGCTAGTATGGGATAATGGCATGGACATGTATCTTAATCTTTTGACGTTCCCATCTTCTGTTGGTCTTATTGCTTTATTTTATATGTTACATAATTTGATCAATTTTAACAATCAGTTCTCAAGGGAGGAACCATTCTATGAAATTTTTTCAAGTATAAATTGGTCATTTTTAATTTATCTTCTCTGGGGATTAGCATGTGGCGGAACTCAAACAAAAGAATTTGTTGAGTACATGGGTTTTATGCCCATAGTAACATTGAGTTTTTATGGTGCGTATTGTGTTGGTGGTGATGTAGAAACATGGTGATAAAATTGAAAATTTAATGAAGATACTACAATATAATGGTTTTGCAACTTTCACTAGATACTAAAAAATATAGCTCTCATTTATATTTTTTTTTTCTTTTATCTTTTTTTTTTTTTTTAAAAGAAATATTTAACTTTATATCTAATATATGCCATTTACGTAATGTAATTTCAAATCAATTATATTTACTTGTATTTTGCAAATTGTTCGATACGATATTCATTTTGTTATCATTCATTTTGGAATAAAATCATGATCTTTTAAGAAATCTCCAATTATATTCCAATATCCATCTTGTAAAATAGTATCATTATGATGACCTAATGGGAATTCAAACATTTGTTTATTTTTACTTGGACATAATGAAAATAATGTAGCCATATGAGATGGTGGAACAATTTCATCTTTTAAACCTCTTAAGAATAAAAACGGTACCTCAATTGGAATCTTCCTTATATCACTTTCAGAATTCCAAATTTCATGACATAAGAATGCAAATTTTGTTAAATATGGGAAAATATAAGGGATAACTTTTGGAATACTTAAAAATGTATTTTCCAAAATGACAGCATCAATAATATTACCAAATTTCGAAGCAATATAAATTGCGTTGGCACCACCAATCGAACGTCCATATAATACTAATTTTCTTCCTTTATGGAAATCATTTGTTGCTAAATATGACATTGCACTATCTGCATCTAATTTTAATCCTGATTCAGATGGTGAACCCTCAGAGATACCATAACCTCTATAAGAATAAATAAATACACTCATATGAAATTGACGATAAAACATTTCCATAATTGGTATGAAATATCCTATATTTCCTGCATTGGGACAAAGAATCACTACAGTTGTATTTGAATCCTCACGTTGAATATCAAATGCATCTAATTTTAAACCATCTTGTGTTGTTAATTCAATCCTCTTATATGGAATTCCTCGAGAATCTGGAGTATCTACATGATTTCTTGCACCTTGAGCCCATGATGGATAAACCAATTTATTTTGAAATAGGTAGAGTGACCCAACGGTCACTGTAGATAATGTAAGTAATCCACCAAACAATATTTTTGAAAAATTCCCAATCATGGTAATTCTAACCAGATCAGTTCACTTTTATATGAAATATAATGATGACAAGTACTGATTTTTTAACACAGTCTCTTTAAACTCAAGGCAAATTACAATATTTGTTCTGTTGTTAAATCCTTCGAGACAGATAAAATCGCCGTTATAAACACGAGAATGGATAAGATCGTTTGCGATGATAAAATTACTGAATAACTATCCATCACAAATATGAAGATGAAACACATGGGGTAAAGACTAATAAATAGACTGCCAATACATGATGCAATGAAACTATCGTGAGACACTTATCTGAGATGGAAAATACGAATAGAAAGAAAGAAAAAGGGGTATCATGAAAGAATATAAAAAGGGGAATATAAAAAGGAGAAAATTATATATATAGAGATACAGAGATATATTTATATATTATAACAACATTCCAAAAACTTAATAATGTCAAATATACTTCAGGAAACGGCGTGGTGCACATTTCAGATAGCATATTTTTATCGTAAAAGATACAAAATCGAAAGACGTTAGCAATTTATAATTTTGTTATACTATCTTCTTAAAACAGTGACGTTTCCAAACCTGTTCAAATCCTCGAGAAGATGTGTCACAAACTATTTGGGATTCCACATTGTAGAATTTTTTTAGATATCATTATATGATCCATAAAAGGAAGGATTGAAATTAAGAGTATCAGTTCTGAAACCGAAGTCTCTAATTTAAACAATAGTTATACTTTTAAATCTCTGCTTGGTGATAACCAAAAAGCTCCCATCTGTGCATATGCGTTACTTGATGGTACAATGAAAGAAATTACTCCCATTGATTCGACTGATAATTTTAAGTCTGAATTAATAAAGTACAGCGGCAATCTCATAATTCTTTTCAAAGGAAGAGACATCTGATAATCTTAATAATGCCTTAACGATATACAACGATTAGTACTCTGGGGTCGGGAAAGGGTTACCCATCAGAAAATAAAATAGAATGGATTTATTTTAAGAATAATATTAGCAATGAAGTCCCACCTATTAATGATAAACATGATGTCCAACCTATTGAAATGAAGACTACTAGAATCAATACGATTATAAAGGGTAGTCTTCTTGTACTTACCGGTGAATTTCCAGACATTAGAATCTCGTTTGGTACAACTATTGAAAGTCAAAATATTGCAGTGGGACCTGAATATTAAGAGATAAACTGAAACTGTCCCGTAGAATCGCCTTCAACACCGGTTTCTTAAAGATTATTGTTCGTATCATTTTCGGAAATTGTTAAGCTTTTGGATATTGTTATAGTATATAAGTATATATGGTCGTATATCTTTCTGTGTATATTTCTATTTAGTTATTATCATCTAAAGACTATATATTAATATAAAGAATATATGGAAAGTGTATATTCCTGAATGTAATTCTATTCACAAATTGGTTCCCCTTTTATAGTTTTACTTTCAGTTTCTTCTCCAATTCTACTGTATGGTTATATTTCTTAACATTCACTATTTAATCTTTGTGTCCCCTGTCATCATATACTTAGGGAAGAAATATGCCCTACTCGCAGCTCTACGATGCACAGGAGTGATAACGTACATATGCGTATGTACTTGTACTGCATAATATAGGATCTGGATCACTCTGTGGCCATTTGAATATCGATGATTATTTGATTATGTGATTCTAACAAATTGGAGTGTTTTTTATTCAATTATTTATTAATATTAATCACAATGCCCGTCACAATCTTGATGTATTTGTACATAATAAGGAGGGTAATATACGTGTCTATCATTACAATGGAAGTTGTTGAAGAATATTTCTGTTGTATACCAATCAATTGGTTCCTGCGATTCGTCTAGTGGTATGACAGCCTTATTAGAACGGCAGTCACAATCTGATACCATATATCTTTTTCGGTTGTCGAACTGTTCTGTCCTACGTATCACAAACTCTTCGTCCGTTATATCTATACCTGGTAGACGTTGTCTATATTCAATACGATCTTCAATAATATTGAATATGACTGGTCTGAAAATGGCACAGATAAACATATAAGGACGGTAAAATAATGGTTCATTTCTTGAGATCATAAGAGCAGTGATATTATCATACATACACTTAATATTATCCTCTGAACAATTCACAAAAAGCATTGGGAAGTATTCCAGTGGTTTTGGTACCACTTATAGTTGAACAGCGCCCTGTTGGCGTAAACGAACTGTCGTATACCAATATCTTTCTAAATTCATTGTGGTACAGTTATAAGTCAAAGGAACAAACTTTGTTTCACGTTGAATGGTATACAGCATCGTCTCATGAATTTTAGTCTTATGGGAACTTCTGGAATATTCAAAGTACCTTCTTATATCCTGGCTTATCGGAGAGGTAAGAGTAAGGGTATCAATTTGATCACTACCAACTACTAACAGCATGGAACGATAAAAGGGTAAAAAGTAACGTTGTAATGGAATAGGCACTACCTTAGATTTGGGCACAGAATTGTCATCTTGTTTCAAAAAAATTAGCTCTTTTCCTATTATTGGTTGGCCCGTTGAGATGGTTTTACCATATGCTGTCATCAAATCTTACACCAACTCATCAAACTAGGGATATTTAAAGGATGCAAAGATCGGCTTCGATCTGAAATTTGTTCCTTTGAGAATTATACTATCACTATTTTGAATTGCATCCATCATGAAATAAGGAGTGTCGTGTTGTTTGCATATCATTCGGAGTGAATCATTGTATATTTTAAAATAAGATGTGCCTTTATATAGTGTGCTCAATGTGATGGGTAAAAACAAAAACCAAAATAGACAACGAGATGTAACTTACCCACCTTATTACATGCACAGTAAATCACTGTAATTTTCCTTTACCCACTCATTCTTCACTTTTCTTCCACTAGGAAACTGTACCTTTTTACCTGTCATATGTCATCTTGCAATTTTGATGTAAATCTTTACATTGTTTATATTTCAAGCGGACATTGAAATACGCTTCTAAATGACGTCATTTCCCTATGAATAAGGATAGTAAATGCGGAGATCTCACGGATGACCACATTTTGTTATCAAAGGCAAGGATTACTTCATTGAAAATTATCATACTTTTTTCTTTTAAATTTCATTAAATATAAGTATTATATTAAATATATAAATGCAGAAATATACATGCAAAGTCATATAAAAGTACAAGAGGGTGCAAAATAAAGATGGGAGAGGGGTATTTATTTTTGATCATTCGTAAGTTCTAAATTCTTCAATGACACCTTGGAACCAGAATCCAAAGACAATGATAACATAAAGTAAAATTAACATCGAACCTTTGAAATAATTAGATTTACCTTCAGCGTACAAATATGTGAACATGAAGACACTTGCCATTGAACCAATTAAATCCCATTTTGGGAATACTAATGGGAACATTTGTTCTCTAATATTAATGGTAACTTGTTCAAGGTTCCATGTATACATAATTGAATATAGAACTAATGCAGGAATTTGCAATAAACAAACTTGTAACGCATAAGCACTACCAATTTCCATAGATAATGCAACGTTACCATGCATTGCAAACGAGATAGCGTTTAAGAATTCGGTTGTATTTGGAACTAAAGCGAATATTGTTAAACCTAAGAATTTTGGATCTAAACCTGGGAAATCCTTCAGGACTGCATCAACACAAGCAACTAAAATTTCTGCAATAATTGCATAAAGTAATGTAGCGATAAGTAAAATCCAAGTAGATTTTGATCTTGACCAATTTGGAGCTTCATGACCACCTTCTTGTTCTGCAGCATCAGTACCTACAGCAATTGGACCTGTAGTGGTAGGAACTCTATTTTTGTTAGCATTAGATTGTGTGGTGTTTAAAGGTAATGTATCATCTAGATGTGATTCCTTGATGGCATCTGAAATAGGTGATTGCCAAATCATTTTTGCGTGAGTTCTTAAAGTAAACCATAATCCAATAGCATAAGCCATAAATAGAACAATTGCACAAGACACAGACATTGGTTGAATAACGTTTCTAAACATTTTGTTATATTTTAAAGGTGGACGTGTGAAATAACATTGGGATAATGTAATTGCTTTACTAACAGCCTTGACTGAAATTGAATCCTCTGAAACAATTGTATTATTTTCATCACGACAAATAACTGTATAACTACCATAGATTTCATATAATAAAGTTGGAACAAACATAACAATCATTGAAAAGATTAATAATGCGGATGAAACACCAGCACTTGCTGGATTATATCTTTGGGTCTTTCTATTTAAAGCACCACCACACATTGATAGACCTGGTAATAATAATACAGCACCTAAGATCGATCCAATCATTGAACCTTCTACTAATTGACCCTTATGACCTTTCAAAGCGACACAATATAAGAAAATTTCAACAATAGTTGAGAAAAATGCGTTGATGACTGCACCTACACCCATTGAAGTTTGAGCAGAGATAGATGCGACAGCTTGACCAATATAGAACGCTAATGGAATAATTGAAGCTAAACACAAGATGAAAATTGATGATTCGTTTGTAAACCAAAATTGTAAATTCCAAGATTCTTTCATGAAATAAAAATCGAAAATTGTGAAGAATACTAATGAGATTAAATTAACAACAATAATATTTGTACCATCTACAGTATATTTATAATAATGCCAACCTGCACAACGAAATGTACATAATAAAACATTTCTATCATCATGATCTTCAGGCTGTTCCATTACTAATCCAGGTGCTAAATGATTGTTTAATTGATTACGCAATGTACGTACTGTTGGTAAATGATTATTACTTTTCATAATCATTGGTCTATTTTGATCTGATGAAGTCTTAATATATTTGAAACCAAGTGCCAAAGGATGTTTTCTACAGTGGTATAATAAATTCCATAGGATACTACTCATTGGGATAGTGAAAACAAATAACCATGTGAATAAACAAATTATTAATGAGATAGGTTCCAAAATGATATGGAATAAAATATAGAAAAGTACTCTACCTAGAGTCCATTTACCTCTACCGAAATAACGTCTCTGAGTAGGCGAGTTTGTATTGTTACTGTTTTCTTGAAGTGTGTTATGTAGGACACTATCATTAGTTTGATTACTTTCTGATCTACCTTGTGGGTTTTGATCCTTAATATAATTTTGAATTGAACCATATGACGGATAACTTAACGAATTAACAGATTGCAAATTATTATTTTGAGTATTACTATTATTATTTAATGGTTCATTTTCCATTGACTGATTCTTATGGAAGAAAAGTTTATTACTATAAGACGTAACCCAACTATAAAATTGTGGTACACTAATACCTTCATTTTGATCTTCTTGTAAATAATGTTCATCTGGATTTAAATAAACAACTTTCCCAAATGGCCAAAATAAATAATTACCTAATTTTAAAAATACACCAGAATAATCTATTGCACTTTTAGTACCAAGACCAATGATTGCCACAACGATTGCAGCTATATAACATATTATTATAAGTAATAAACCACAAGTAACTGACCAAATTAAGTTAGTTAAATGAACCCCTAAAGTAATTCTTTTAAATTTTGTTTCATGAATATCTTCATCTGCAGCTTTTTGAACAGATCTTTGTTTTTTATATAAAGCAGGTTTCCAAATTCTAATACCGAATGGATGTGTCTTATTAATAGCGTCTTGTCTTTCCTTTAAAGTTAATGATTCTAATGAAGAAGCTCTTGAATGTCTATCCATTTCTGGATCATCAATATCTTCATGTAAACTTGAACTATTATTATTACTATTATTACCAAGTTCTTCAATTAATAAGTCGTTACCTGAAGAAGTAGCGGGATGATGAATGATAAAACCTTCTTGATCGTTATTATTACTATTATTATGAGTTGGAGATCCATCATCTATATGAATATTAGTACTTATTGATCTATTATGATCCTTTGAATCGGTATCATTATTATTAATATTTGTTTTACTTGCTGTGCCATTATGTAAAGCATATTTTAAACCATCATGTAAACCTTCTAAATATCTAACATCATTTTCAACTTCATTTGGATCATCATCTACACTAAATACTCTATGAACACTATGATCATGAGTAGTAGTTGGTATATCTCTTGACATAATATGAAAAGAGGGAAAGGGTGGATAGAGATATACTTTTATATCTTTGGAGATTGGAGAATATATTGTAAGAAAGAATACTATTGAATATATCTATCTTATGTTTTTTTATATATATATATTTTGTATTACTGTATTGAGCTTGACCCCCCCTTCCTGTTTAAACTTATGGCGTGTCTAATATTTTCTTAGTAAATAATTAATTGATCGATAAAATAATCACAATGTAAACAAAACAGAAGGAATTTTTTATTGTTCTGCGAAGAAGATAGCGTAGTGTAAGGGATAAACATAATAAACATGTGGGGGGTTTAAAAAATAAAGCAGAAAGAGGGACACTATTTCAATTGAGCGCAGATTATATCGTAGAAAATCAAAAATCAAAGCCAAAAATAATTATAATGCATATATAAATAAACTGTTATTTATAATTAACTCATTGAGGTATGGTTATTATACGTGAGAATCGGAATTATAAATAATATGTTTAAAAATATTGGGAAGTTAATCTTGTATTTGTCTTATAGTCCATGATGATATTATTTATCTAATAACATGTGTTGATGAGTATCTTAATGATAGATATACATACTTGTGAATAATCATAATAATGAAGTTATGTTAAGTTGTTAATGTTTTGAAAGGATGAAGTAGCCGCCTACGTATATCTCCCTCTCTTCCCCTTCTTTATATATATATAAATATGAGGATGCGCTCTGATAATACGAAAACACTGGGCGGCTATTTCCAATTCAAGAAACAGTATGTATACCCGTGTTCGTAGGAAATTACACTTTTAAAGTACCCATTACTTATATATTTATATATAGATAAGAACATATCATTGCATTACTATAGTACATGTATTAATTATAACAATATTGCATGAGGTATCGTAATTGACACTCTGGACTAGCTACCGTAGTTATATATGATTATAGTAAATACTCGTGACACTAACTCTCCGCTATCTATCACAACTACAATCAATCTAATAACTGCTATGTTATATATGCATATATATAAACTTCATACGTTACCACTATTCAGTACACTACAACTATCACTACACATATACATATGCACTACTTAGTACACTTACTGTATGGCTTATATTACAACAATAGACAATACAGATATATCATTACTGATCAATGAATGATACAATTGCTGTCTCATATGAATAACAACTTTCATGCAGTTACTGTAACATTCTTTGTTACCCTCATATAGTTATTTTTATTGTACAGACACAGAAACACCCGCACAGACATAATAATATTTTCGCTTTATTTTTCGCGACTGGTTTTGAGAAAATTTTGTATGGCGGACGGTTCAGGTAGGCGTTGCAGTTAGCTGTTTCGCTCTACAACTGATGATCAGAAACTCCCAGTTTAGTTCTATTGATACAGCAGAAAATTTTATAACAAGTTACAAGAATATATATTGGTAAATATAGTTACTATTTACAGAAGAAACAGACTAATATAGTTGATCATATAACATTATAACATTCGCTATATCCATATATTACACATATACGCAGATACAGATACAGATTCGTTAAAATGCTGTTCAGTGGTTTATTAATAACGTTATTATATTCAGTTAATATTGTGTTTGCCGCAATTACTACACAATTAGTTTTAACTACTAATATTGCAGGTGATGTTCTTACAAGGACATCTATCTATGATAATGCTGCTGCCACTGCCGCAACAGCTGCAAATGTTTACACAACTACAGATGCTAATGGTATCCTAACAACTGTTACAGGTACTGCTACTACTCCTGTTACAGCAACTAATACTGCCACTGCTGTTACAAATACAGGTGTACAGACTATTACTTATACTAGTACCGATCCAAATGGTATTGTTTTAACTAGAACTACTGTTACCAATGTAGGTTCATTAACTGCAAGTACTACAGGTACTACAGGTACAACTGATGATGCAGATGATTTAACTCAAACTGGTTTAATTACTTCTACTTATACAAGTACTGATCCAAATGGTGTCACTTTAACTAGAACTACTACTTATGCATTAACTTCATCTGTTACTACAGGTACTAATACTAATACAATTGACTCTTCAAGTTCACAGACTTCAAAGACAACTACAGGTAGTTATGTTAATAATGGTAGACCAGATCCTTCAACTTCAATGACTCCTTATCCTTTATCTGCTGTTACAACTTTATCAATGGATAATTACTATACTGTTACACAAGGTACAACAAAAACTTATACTTCTTCAAGAGCTCATACTACTATTTATGCTACTGTTGTCATAAGTGGTCAAACTATTGTTCGTTCAACTACTTTTGCTCAAAGATTTAGTAGTCAATATACTGCTGTTGCTGTACCATCTTCTGGTTCAATTGGTTTAGGTTCTTTAACTGGTACAATTGGTGTAATAAAGACAAATATGAAAACAACAATTAAATATAATAATGCAGAAAATTTAAATTTAAATTCACTAACCTTTTTCGGTTTATTTACTTTATTCATTTCTTTATGGATTTAATAAATATTTAAACAGAAATTTATCTCATTATCTATATTTCTTTCTTTCACTTTCTCTCTTTTTTTTTTCAACAGGTCTTATTCATTCAGGAACATATACAAATATTACAAATAAATTTACATATATTTTAAATAACATTACATAAATAAAAAAAAAATATTTCAATATCATAATATCGCAATATTATGTTGCTTTTATCTTGGTATGTAAGGTTCGGTCTCCGGATCAAAACAAACACATATTTTAAAAATGTAAACAAATAATCTCATCACATACCTTAAAATAACAACATCACAAAAAGACTCCAAAGAGAAACTTCCTAGCTCTTTACTACCCCAAAAATGAATAATACTACATTTAATGAAAATAATACTACAACATTCAATGAAAATAATGCTAGTACATTCAATGAAAATAACAATAATAATATACCATTCCCAATGGAACAATCAACAATGGGTATTGGTAAACAATTAAAGACAAGAAAATTTATCTTAAGTAAATATACAATTTATACAACAACAGATAGAATGTATATAGTTGGATCAAATAAAAGAGAAACAATGTTTAGAATATTAGAAATTGATTTAACTGTATCAGAAGATGAATTAAACGTTTTAGAAGATAATATATTTTTCACAAGAAATGAAATTATGTCAATTTTATCAAAATTAGAAGAAACTACAGAAGGTGGAATTCAAAAAAAATTAACAGTTTTCGGTTTATTAGGTTTTATTAGATTTACTACTTGTTATTATTTAATTACAATCACGCAATTTAGTCAAGTTGCAACTATTGGTGGTCATAACGTATTTCATATCGATGGAACAGAAATGGTACCTATTTCAAATAATTATAAGAAACCTGATAAATATTCAACAGAAGCTAAATTAATGTCAACATTTCAAGGTTTGGATTTAACGAAAACTTTCTATTTCAGTTATACTTATGATATTACAAATACTTTACAAACAAATATAATGAGAGAAAAATTGAAAGCTGTTAATAGAAATGATATCGTAATACCAAGTGGAATTCATGATTTTAATGAAATGTATATCTGGAATATTTTCTTATTGAAACCAATTTTCTCTTGTATCGAAACAGTTTATGATTGGTTTCAATGTATTATTCATGGATTCATAGATCAAGTCAGTATTCAATTGTTTAGTAAAACACTTTATATTACTTTAATCGCAAGAAGGTCACATCATTTTGCAGGTGCAAGATTCTTAAAGAGAGGTGTTAATAATCAAGGTTTTGTAGCTAATGAAGTCGAAACTGAACAAATGGTAACGGATATGTTATTAACATCATTTCATGAATCAGGTCCAGGTTATTTCGATAGTGATAGATATACTTCGTTTGTTCAACATAGAGGTTCCATACCATTATACTGGTCACAAGCAGCTTCTAACTTAACTGCAAAACCACCTATTGAAATAAATGTAATAGACCCTTATTTTGCTCCAGCTGCATTACATTTTGATAAATTATTTCAAAGGTATGGTGGAGGTGTGGTGAATATTTTAAATTTAATCAAGACAAAAGAAAAGACACCAAGAGAAACAAAATTATTAAAAGAATTCGAAGAATGTATCAATTATCTGAATATTTTCTTACCCAAGGATAAAAATTTAATTTACAAATCCTGGGATATGAGTAGAGCGTCAAAACAAGATGGTCAAGGTGTTATTGAATTTTTAGAAAAATATGCAAAACAAACAGTTAAACAAACAGGTATATTTCATAATGCTTTTAATTTCAGGGATACAAAGATACAAGAAGGGATATGTAGAACAAATTGTATCGATTGTTTAGATAGGACAAATGCAGCTCAATTTGTAATTGGTAAAAGAGCATTAGGTGAACAATTGAAGGCATTAGGCATAATAGATGATCCGTTTTTAGAATATGATTCCGATATTGTCAACATCTTAACAGAATTATTTCATGATTTAGGTGATACTATTGCATTACAATATGGGGGTTCACATTTAGTCAATACCATGGAGACTTATAGAAAGATCAATCAATGGAGTTCACATTCTCGTGATATGATAGAAAGTATTAAACGGTTTTATAGTAATTCCTTTATTGATTCACAAAGACAAGATGCTATTAATTTATTTTTGGGCCATTATGTTTGGAGGGAAGGTTATCCATCTTTATGGGAAATGAATACAGACTTCTATTTACATAATGATTATGGAGAAAATGGCCCAAAGAGAAGTTATACACATTGGTGGAATAATTATCACATCGAAAGTTCCAGAAAATTAATCGCTAATGAAATTATCGATACTAATAATGATATAACTTTGAGTGCAATTAAACAAAATATTCATGGATATCCTGGTGCAGTTGATAATTATTGGAATGAATATTACACCCCTAGAACATTTACGTGGTTATCAGACTTATTCGAATAT